>OZ036011.1:3478662-3483662 GCA_964035015.1 Corallium rubrum
GATGATATGCTTCGTTCTTTCAAAAAACCCTAAGCGTCATGTTTCATTGAAATAATTATAATAATTGATGAAATGCTTCGTTCTTTCAAAAAACCCTAAGCGTTATGTTTCATTAACACAATTATAATAAATTGGTGATATGCTTCGTTGTTTAAAAAAACCCCCTTAGCGTTATTATTATTATTATTATTATTATTATTATTATTATTATTATTATTATTATTATTTAAGGAGGATAAGGTTTACAGCAGAGCTGGTGGGATCCTCCATTTACAACTAAGAGGTATACGTGTTGATTTTACGGAGGGAGGAAAACCAGAGAACTCTATTCACATGAGTCCCCACCCCGAGAACAGGGTTATTCCCAAACGGTCACCCATCCAAGTATTAACCCCGTCTAACCGGGCTTAACTATTGGTGAAAGGCAGCGCCCTAATAGTGAACCTGCACAATCCAACAAGGACGAACGAATAACCTTACTAACTGAACGATTTAGTCGTTCAGACTCGTACAGACTCGCTTGCCTATTGGTTGAGACAATGCTTTTCGTCAGTACTGAGGCGGATGATAATAACTTGTCGTTCCAACCAATAGGTAATGGAGTTTGTACGAAACTAGGGGACTGACTGGTCATGCATGCAGTTGCCTCCGCAGTCAAGTATATGTAACGCCACTCAAATCGAAACTCGTTTGTTCAGAGATAACCCGTAATATACTCTTTGTAACAACGCTGTCATTTAACCTTTACACTTGTAATTTTACTTATAATGCAGGACTAAATTTTGAGCTCGATTGACGGCGCGATATTCGATCATTGTGGTATTGTTCCACAAAAAATGCCATGATACTCGTAAACAATATAACCAAGGAGGGCGACTGCAGTTAAAAGCAATATAATATTTTCAATTTAACACCATAGTAACGTCCCAGTCTCCTAAAACGGTTGTACTGTAGTTAGAATTCGAATCTGTATTACGATCCCAACTGATCAACTGACACGTGTTGATAAGTTTGATTCAAATCAAATATATTGACGTTTTTTCAGTGCTCTTGTGGCAATACCTCGGGCCTATATGTATATATATAACAATGACTTATTATAATTTTTCTTCATTAAACAGTTTTTACCATGCAAAAGTTCTCAATAAAAACTGCATGTGAAACAATGGATGATTTTGTATATTATTCTTGGGAGTGTTAGCTGATCAAAAATTTCAACCCTGTTAGTAAACGATTTTAAAATGAGAGGAAAATTATTAGACACGTACTGGACGATTATATACGTAAGAGATAAAGCCCAAGAACGAGGGCTGTGTGCTATATACAGCCCCGAGGACGCGAAGCGTCCGAGGGCTGTATATCGCATACAGCCCGACGTTCGAGGGATTTATCTGACTTAATTTATTATTGAGGAGGTTTTCCAACAAAGTTTTGTCTTTTTTTCTACCCTGGACAAACATTTTCCTAGTTTTTTTCTTCATTTCTTATCTAATTAGTATTCAAGGGCTGTATGATATATACAGCCCGCGGTACATCAAAGAAAACCGACTCGATAATAAATTAATGTAGGTTATAATCCCCGCGATAACTCAGCCTTGGCAAATTCATCGTTAAAATACCTCCAGGAAAAGCGATTATAAGATTAGGGAATTTGGAAGAAAAACACTGATTATTGCTTTATTTCGACAAAATGGTGCTTTCATCGTGGGATATATCATCATCAACGAAATATGTAGAAACCACGTTTTCCACCGCTTCGGCGGAGGACGTTTAATCGAAGGCGGTTCGAGAGTATATTCGTATTTCTCCTTATACTCCTGACTAACTGAATTCAGTCTTCTGTGACTGATTGGAGTTGACATACGGCTCTACGCGTTTTGGTTGTTGACGACTATTGATTATATTCTGGCAACAGCCAATGAACATCCAAGATTTTGCTCGCTATATAATTAGCATAACTGCACATTCGTCCATTCTCGTTGGATTGTGCAGGCTCACTAATAGCACACGCTACCCGTGCTCCCCTGCTTAAACATTTATAATTGTTTCTATGCTTCGTTCTTTCAAAACCTCCTTCGCGTTATGTTTCATTAAAACAATTATAATTGATGATATGGTGGGATCCTTGACGCGGCACGAGCGTTTCATCAGGAATGAGTCTCACGCTTCATGCCAGGCTGCGTAACACCTTGCTGCTGCCCAAGGTGTGTTTAACTCGCGTTGGCAGGGGAGTTACTCCCTGAGTAGCTCTAAAAGCTACCGCGTACTGAGACATGGGCCGTGAAGAAAATACACCTAAGCAAGTTGGAAGTGGCGGCGATGAAATGCCTGAGGCCTAAGAGGTGATAAGAGGTGTCACCAAGAGGGATAGAATGAAGAAGGAAGAGGTGCGTAGGGATGTTGGGGTGGTGCAAATGAGAGCTAAGTTGCAAGAAAACAGATTGAGGTGGTACGGTCATGTGAGAAGTTGTGAGGACAATGAAATGATTAAGTGGGCAGCAGACAGAGGAGAAGAGGGGAAAAGGCCGCAAGGAAGACCGACACAGAGATGGAAGGATTGCATCAAGGAAGATGGAAAGTCGATTGATTTGGATATATGCGGAGACAGAGCAAGATGGAAAGCGGTTACGAGACGACCTGACCCTCCATGAGTGGAAAAACACGTTATGATGATGATGAATTGATGATACGCTTCGTTCTTTCAAAAAACCCCTTGGCGTTATGTTTCATTAAAACAATTATAATTGTTTCTGTGCTTCGTTCTTTCAAGTTAGTCTCATGTACACTATATACTCACTACTTTCACTCAAACACTCACTATATACACTTTTGACTCTATACACAATATACACTATATACTCACCTTACTTTCACTAAAACACTCACTATATATACACTTTTCACTTTATACCTATACTATACGTATGGAGTATATATGTATATAGGGTCTTGGGTTTGGGGGCGAGAACCTCGATCTCCTAGGGGGTCCGGGGGCATACCCCCCGGAAAATTTTGGATTTCTAGAATTTCGGAAACACTATTTCCACATTTTGAGGCAAGTATTTAAGAGTATTCTGAAAGCCATAAATTACATAATTTTGTTGAAATCAAACCAGAACATAGAATGATACACGTCAGAATATCTTTAGATTTATTTATACGAAGTGGTTATAGGTCCGGTATCCGGAACTCGTTCAAGAAAAACTAAAGGTCCGGCAATCGGTTCCAGTAATACCAGCGCAGCCATATTCCGATTACACGTAAACTGTCTTAACACGTGTTTGCTTGTTGTCTTTTATTAATGTCCTTTCCTTCTTCGATTCGCTCAGCTCAGCTGTGTCAACCAGTGTATACTCAAATCTTCGATCAACAAAGCTTATTTTACGTTATGAGAATGTTTTAATTCATATTAATAATTTTGAACCTAAGGTAAAACGTTCCGTTACATGAGCTGGCTAGTTAACTCTTGTCACGAAATTCTCTTATCGGTTCTCTCTTATCTTATTAACCAAACAAGTCCGGCTCATGTAAACAGCCCCTATGAAGAAACTACATGCGGTTTACAAGGGAAGCGTGATCGTTTGGCTTAATTTGTCAGATTCCGTCTTATTCCATCTACAATCTATATAATATAACGGAAATGGTTTCTAAACTGAGAGACCATAAATGTCGAATGTAAAAGGTAGACTTCTGCATAGGCAGTGTTTTCGATATGACAAAAGCAAAGCAAAAAACTTTGTAAACTGCCAAAATGTTAGTAAAGAAACGCTGACGTTTTGAGCAACGGATAGTCCCACTCACTCACACTCAGTGATCTCGCTACGTTTCAGGCCGCGCTGATACTGGAATCGATTGTCGGATCTTTAGTTTTTCTTGAACGAGTTCCGGATACCGGACCTGTAGCCAATTCGTTAGTTATAAACAAGTCGTAAATCTAAAAACAGGTTGGAGGCATTTTGTATAGACCCTTAGTATTGTGATTTATAGCACACGCGCGCCTGCAATGTATATAACACACACTATCTACTCACTTGGATTTAAAACAACTGTAATGTAGCGTAATGTAAATCTGAAATGTAATCTAAAAACTAAGTATTAAAGCAACCGGGTCAGCGTGTTTCAGAAAAAGGCAAGGTGGCAAGTCTATTCTTAAATTCATAAAGTGACGTTGCCTTTTTTGCCTCAGTTGGTAAATTATTCCACAGCATTGAACCACTATATTTAAAACTACGCTTGAGAAAATTAGTGTTTGGCTTTGGAAGTGCTAGATCAGTTTCAATATTTCTGAGATTATAATTTTTATTAATATCTTTAAGCTTTGTCAAACCGTCTCGCAGACACGACGCCAATTGCCCATTTAGGATTTTATAGACTAGAGTGCTCTTTACTCTTGCACATCTAATTTGGAGGGTATCCCATTGTAAACTGTTTAATACGTCCATCGAACGTATATCATAATTTGCTCCCGTTATGACCCTTGCAGCACGGTTTTGAAGTCTTTGTAGTTTATCTTTCAGTGGCTTGCCACATGTATCCCATAAGGGTGAACAGCAATCAAAATAAGTCTGGATTAATGATTTATAAAGTGTTACAAGGGAACACCTTGGGACAAAATGTTTAATTCTCCTTAGGGCGCCCATACCAGAACACACCATTTTACATTAATTTTCAATATGAATATCGAAAGTAAGCCGTTCATCGGTATCAACACCCAGACATTTCTGAGAGTTAACATGCGAGATAGTATTATTATCTATGGTGATAGTGCCTGGTATATCGCCAGTTTTAGTTTTCAGATTATGCGCAGATCCTATGATCATCAACTTTGTTTTTGAGGAATGGGACTGGAGTTTATTTACAGTTAACCAATCACTTATATTATTTAAGTCAAAATTTAAATTATTAGTAACCTCCACAGCATCAAGAGAGGAGGCAAAAATTTGAGTATCATCAGCATATAAAAAAGGGGTAATAGATTTTAGACAGTTAGGTACATCATT
>OZ036011.1:3486162-3503662 GCA_964035015.1 Corallium rubrum
ACACAAACACAAACACAAACACAAACACAAACACAAACACAAACACAAACACAAACACAAACACAAACACAAACACAAACACAAACACAAACACAAACACAAACACAAACACAAACACAAACACAAACACAAACACAAACACAAACACAAACACAAACACAAACACAAACACAAACACAAACACAAACACAAACACAAACACAAACACAAACACAAACACAAACACAAACACAAACACAAACACAAACACAAACACAAACACAAACACAAACACAAACACAAACACAAACACAAACACAAACACAAACACAAACACAAACACAAACACAAACACAAACACAAACACAAACACAAACACAAACACAAACACAAACACAAACACAAACACAAACACAAACACAAACACAAACACAAACACAAACACAAACACAAACACAAACACAAACACAAACACAAACACAAACACAAACACAAACACAAACACAAACACAAACACAAACACAAACACAAACACAAACACAAACACAAACACAAACACAAACACAAACACAAACACAAACACAAACACAAACACAAACACAAACACAAACACAAACACAAACACAAACACAAACACAAACACAAACACAAACACAAACACAAACACAAACACAAACACAAACACAAACACAAACACAAACACAAACACAAACACAAACACAAACACAAACACAAACACAAACACAAACACAAACACAAACACAAACACAAACACAAACACAAACACAAACACAAACACAAACACAAACACAAACACAAACACAAACACAAACACAAACACAAACACAAACACAAACACAAACACAAACACAAACACAAACACAAACACAAACACAAACACAAACACAAACACAAACACAAACACAAACACAAACACAAACACAAACACAAACACAAACACAAACACAAACACAAACACAAACACAAACACAAACACAAACACAAACACAAACACAAACACAAACACAAACACAAACACAAACACAAACACAAACACAAACACAAACACAAACACAAACACAAACACAAACACAAACACAAACACAAACACAAACACAAACACAAACACAAACACAAACACAAACACAAACACAAACACAAACACAAACACAAACACAAACACAAACACAAACACAAACACAAACACAAACACAAACACAAACACAAACACAAACACAAACACAAACACAAACACAAACACAAACACAAACACAAACACAAACACAAACACAAACACAAACACAAACACAAACACAAACACAAACACAAACACAAACACAAACACAAACACAAACACAAACACAAACACAAACACAAACACAAACACAAACACAAACACAAACACAAACACAAACACAAACACAAACACAAACACAAACACAAACACAAACACAAACACAAACACAAACACAAACACAAACACAAACACAAACACAAACACAAACACAAACACAAACACAAACACAAACACAAACACAAACACAAACACAAACACAAACACAAACACAAACACAAACACAAACACAAACACAAACACAAACACAAACACAAACACAAACACAAACACAAACACAAACACAAACACAAACACAAACACAAACACAAACACAAACACAAACACAAACACAAACACAAACACAAACACAAACACAAACACAAACACAAACACAAACACAAACACAAACACAAACACAAACACAAACACAAACACAAACACAAACACAAACACAAACACAAACACAAACACAAACACAAACACAAACACAAACACAAACACAAACACAAACACAAACACAAACACAAACACAAACACAAACACAAACACAAACACAAACACAAACACAAACACAAACACAAACACAAACACAAACACAAACACAAACACAAACACAAACACAAACACAAACACAAACACAAACACAAACACAAACACAAACACAAACACAAACACAAACACAAACACAAACACAAACACAAACACAAACACAAACACAAACACAAACACAAACACAAACACAAACACAAACACAAACACAAACACAAACACAAACACAAACACAAACACAAACACAAACACAAACACAAACACAAACACAAACACAAACACAAACACAAACACAAACACAAACACAAACACAAACACAAACACAAACACAAACACAAACACAAACACAAACACAAACACAAACACAAACACAAACACAAACACAAACACAAACACAAACACAAACACAAACACAAACACAAACACAAACACAAACACAAACACAAACACAAACACAAACACAAACACAAACACAAACACAAACACAAACACAAACACAAACACAAACACAAACACAAACACAAACACAAACACAAACACAAACACAAACACAAACACAAACACAAACACAAACACAAACACAAACACAAACACAAACACAAACACAAACACAAACACAAACACAAACACAAACACAAACACAAACACAAACACAAACACAAACACAAACACAAACACAAACACAAACACAAACACAAACACAAACACAAACACAAACACAAACACAAACACAAACACAAACACAAACACAAACACAAACACAAACACAAACACAAACACAAACACAAACACAAACACAAACACAAACACAAACACAAACACAAACACAAACACAAACACAAACACAAACACAAACACAAACACAAACACAAACACAAACACAAACACAAACACAAACACAAACACAAACACAAACACAAACACAAACACAAACACAAACACAAACACAAACACAAACACAAACACAAACACAAACACAAACACAAACACAAACACAAACACAAACACAAACACAAACACAAACACAAACACAAACACAAACACAAACACAAACACAAACACAAACACAAACACAAACACAAACACAAACACAAACACAAACACAAACACAAACACAAACACAAACACAAACACAAACACAAACACAAACACAAACACAAACACAAACACAAACACAAACACAAACACAAACACAAACACAAACACAAACACAAACACAAACACAAACACAAACACAAACACAAACACAAACACAAACACAAACACAAACACAAACACAAACACAAACACAAACACAAACACAAACACAAACACAAACACAAACACAAACACAAACACAAACACAAACACAAACACAAACACAAACACAAACACAAACACAAACACAAACACAAACACAAACACAAACACAAACACAAACACAAACACAAACACAAACACAAACACAAACACAAACACAAACACAAACACAAACACAAACACAAACACAAACACAAACACAAACACAAACACAAACACAAACACAAACACAAACACAAACACAAACACAAACACAAACACAAACACAAACACAAACACAAACACAAACACAAACACAAACACAAACACAAACACAAACACAAACACAAACACAAACACAAACACAAACACAAACACAAACACAAACACAAACACAAACACAAACACAAACACAAACACAAACACAAACACAAACACAAACACAAACACAAACACAAACACAAACACAAACACAAACACAAACACAAACACAAACACAAACACAAACACAAACACAAACACAAACACAAACACAAACACAAACACAAACACAAACACAAACACAAACACAAACACAAACACAAACACAAACACAAACACAAACACAAACACAAACACAAACACAAACACAAACACAAACACAAACACAAACACAAACACAAACACAAACACAAACACAAACACAAACACAAACACAAACACAAACACAAACACAAACACAAACACAAACACAAACACAAACACAAACACAAACACAAACACAAACACAAACACAAACACAAACACAAACACAAACACAAACACAAACACAAACACAAACACAAACACAAACACAAACACAAACACAAACACAAACACAAACACAAACACAAACACAAACACAAACACAAACACAAACACAAACACAAACACAAACACAAACACAAACACAAACACAAACACAAACACAAACACAAACACAAACACAAACACAAACACAAACACAAACACAAACACAAACACAAACACAAACACAAACACAAACACAAACACAAACACAAACACAAACACAAACACAAACACAAACACAAACACAAACACAAACACAAACACAAACACAAACACAAACACAAACACAAACACAAACACAAACACAAACACCGACACAAACACAAACACAAATACTAATACTAATACTAATACTAATACTAATACACAATACTAATACTAATACTAATACTAATACTAATACACAATACACTAATACACAATACACAATACTAATACTAATACTAATACTAATACTAATACTAATACTAATACTAATACTAATACTAATACTAATACTAATACTAATACTAATACTAATACTAATACTAATACTAATACTAATACTAATACTAATACTAATACTAATACTAATACTAATACTAATACTAATACTAATACTAATACTAATACTAATACTAATACTAATACTAATACTAATACTAATACTAATACTAATACTAATACTAATACTAATACTAATACTAATACTAATACTAATACTAATACTAATACTAATACTAATACTAATACTAATACTAATACTAATACTAATACTAATACTAATACTAATACTAATACTAATACTAATACTAATACTAATACTAATACTAATACTAATACTAATACTAATACTAATACTAATACTAATACTAATACTAATACTAATACTAATACTAATACTAATACTAATACTAATACTAATACTAATACTAATACTAATACTAATACTAATACTAATACTAATACTAATACTAATACTAATACTAATACTAATACTAATACTAATACTAATACTAATACTAATACTAATACTAATACTAATACTAATACTAATACTAATACTAATACTAATACTAATACTAATACTAATACTAATACTAATACTAATACTAATACTAATACTAATACTAATACTAATACTAATACTAATACTAATACTAATACTAATACTAATACTACTACTAATACTAATACTAATACTAATACTAATACTAATACTAATACTAATACTAATACTAATACTAATACTAATACTAATACTAATACTAATACTAATACTAATACTAATACTAATACTAATACTAATACTAATACTAATACTAATACTAATACTAATACTAATACTAATACTAATACTAATACTATACTATACTATACTATACGTATAGACTGTATATGTATACACAATATACAATATATACTCACATACTTTCATTCCAACACTCACTATATATACTATATACACTTTTGACTTTATACCTATACTAGACCAGACCGGACTAGACCAGACCAGACGAGACCAGACCGGACCGGACCGGACCAGGCCGGACCGGACCGGACTGGATTGGACTGGACTATTCTATATACTATTCTATATACTATACTATACTATACCACGCCACGCCACGCCACGCCACGCCGCGCCGCACCGCACCGCACCGCACCGCACCGCACCGCACCGCACCGCACCGCACCGCACCGCACCGCACCGCACTATACTATGCGCACCGCACCGCACTATACTATGCTATACTATGCTATACTATACTATACTATACTATACTATACTATACTATACTATACTATACTATACTATACTATACTATACTATACTATACTATACTATACTATACTATACTATACTATACTATACTATACTATACTATACTATACTATACTATACTATACTATACTATACTATACTATACTATACTATACTATACTATACTATACTATACTATACTATACTATAAACTATACTATACTATACTATACTATACTATACTATACTATACTATACTATACTATACTATACTATACTATACTATACTATACTATACTATACTATACTATACTATACTATACTATACTATACTATACTATACTATACTATACTATACTATACTATACTATACTATACTATACTATACTATACTATACTATACTATACTATACTATACTATACTATACTATACTATACTATACTATACTATACTATACTATACTATACTATACTATACTATACTATACTATACTATACTATACTATACTATACTATACTATACTATACTATACTATACTATACTATACTATACTATACTATACTATACTATACTATACTATACTATACTATACTATACTATACTATACTATACTATACTATACTATACTATACTATACTATACTATACTATACTATACTATACTATACTATACTATACTATACTATACTATACTATACTATACTATACTATACTATACTATACTATACTATACTATACTATACTATACTATACTATACTATACTATACTATACTATACTATACTATACTATACTATACTATACTATACTATACTATACTATACTATACTATACTATACTATACTATACTATACTATACTATACTATACTATACTATACTATACTATACTATACTATACTATACTATACTATACTATACTATACTATACTATACTATACGTATGGAATATACACTATATATACACTATTTATATGTAAACGATATGTATGATTTATACTTGTATACATGAGAATATACACAATATTCCCAACATACTAGAAATACATAAACGCAACCCCCTCGCCCACTTTTAACACATTAAATATACATAATTCCCCCCCCCCCCCCCCCCCCCCCAATTAAAATAAGCACCTGATCTGTTTTTGTATACAAACATAAACACCCTTGCCCTCCTGACCACCTTTACATCCTGTTTTATCACTTTTATGAATGTAGTTTTTTTATTATTGACCAATTTCCAAAGCAATGTTTTATTCCAAATTAATAAAGCAGTGGCTGAGGAAAAACTTGCGTCACGACCTAACTTAATAGCACCAAAAACTGATAGCAAAAACAAACAATAATTACAGAAGCTTATATCAAGGTGCCTATTAAACTGTTTTAATAATATGATTCCTCATGTTCCAAATATAATGTTGAACCTCAAAGAAAAACATCAGAACAGAAACAAATGTGGGTAGCAGCCTGAAAACTATAGGTATAAGAGAGGAAAAACTAACCAGGGAAGAACTATAACTTAATGCAAAGTTTTACTCGAACCATGGAAAAAAACGCCTGGGAAAATGTATATTATTTGACAAGTTTTTGCTGTTTTAACTGAGTTTAATTAATACTGAAAAGGTTTCGGATATATACCGACTCTAATCAGCTAAAGAAACGGCTGGTAAGTTAAATACGAATCACTGCTTACCGTTAAATTTTCTTTTGGCTCTTCTAGATGCTGCAAACACTGCCATACGGGCTACGGCGTTTGGTTTCGATGTTTTTTTCGTTCGGTTCTTAGCAAAAAGCAATCAATTCTCTTCAAAATGTGAAAAGCTGTTTGTGATGATGTTCCTTTCAATTCACTGCTCTCTCTCGAGCCAAGATATACCAGTGCATAAGTCTTTTACTGGCTTTGAACAGACACAAGAAGAAACATCTTTTTGTTTTTTTCAGTCACATTTGGCGGCATCTTTTCCGATCTTTACCGCAATTTTTCATGCTTTTTCAATGGTTTCTAGTCGTGTTTAATATTGTTTGGTTCATCCCACTGCAACATCTCTTCTTGGCTTTCCTTTTTCGGTCATTTGTAAACCAATTTTTCTGACAAAGATTTTCGCTTGAGCCGCGAAAGTTGGCGATTTGATGGATATAGATATACATACATATAAACATCTCGCAGAATTTCTTTCCCACTCGCGTGTAATTTCGCATGTAAGTGGACTCCACGCGTGTAGAGATTAGCACCCTCACCAGGCTCCGGGCCTTCGGCCCGTCGCCCGGCTCGGGGATGAAGTGTATACATATACACAATATACACGTTATATGCCCACAACTTCGCAGTGGGCTCCTTAAAAAGTTCGCAGTTTAGCCCATTAAGGTTATTTCTGGAAGTCAGTACCCTAACTTTTCAAAATAATTTATGTAATTCTATTCATGATATTTTTCAAAGGGTACAATAAATTGTTATTGTTGTTGTTGTTGTTGTTGTGTTCTCCTTTACCTTATTACCCAGAAACACGGCAACAATTTTGGGCTATACAGAGATGATGGCCTCGGGATAACTCAAGCATCCCCCCGCCAGGTTGATCTAATCAAGAAAGACCTGTGCGCCACCTTCAACAAATACGGCCTGAAAATCACCATCGAAGTCAACAAAAAAATCGTCAACTTTCTAGATGTAACCCTCAATTTAACTACTGGAACACATATGCCCTACACCAAACCCAACAATGTACCACTTTACATACACAACAAATCTAACCACCCACCCATAATCATCAAGAACTTACCCGAATCCATTAACAAACGACTTTCTGACATTTCATCTGACGAAAACTCATTTAACCGCACAGCACCCCTATACCAAAGAGCTCTTGAACACAGTGGGTACAAACACAAACTGAAATTCCAACCCCCAACACCACCTAACGACCACAACAACAAAACGAGAAAGCGACACAGGAACATCACATGGTACAACCCACCATACAGCAGCAACGTTGCCACCAACATCGGCCAAACGTTTCTTAAAATTCTTAAGGAAGAATTTCATGAGAAGCATTGCTTGCACAAAATCTTCAACAAAAACACTGTTAAGATTAGTTACAGTTGCATGACCAACATAAAACAAACCATCGACGGACACAACAAGACCACCCTAAAGAAGACAACACAAGAAACAACGCCAAATCAATGTAACTGCAGAAAACCTGATGATTGCCCTATACTTGGCAAATGCCTGACTAAGTCAGTTATTTACCAAGCTACAGTAATCACCAACGACAACAAACCCAACCAAACATACATCGGACTCACTGCAAACACATTCAAAACGAGATTCACCAACCACAAAGCATCATACAAACACCGAGAAAAGAAACTTTCCACTGAGCTGAGTAAACATGTCTGGGAGCTTAAAGACAAAAATGCCGAGTTCAACATTACGTGGAGAATTATCAAGCAAGCCAAACCCTACAATAACACCTCAAACAGATGTAACTTATGCCTGTGGGAGAAATATTTTATCATCTGCAAACCTTCTCTGGCCACATTACACAAACGAAACGAACTTGTTTCATCATGTAGACATGCTAATAAATTTCTTTTAAGAAACTCTGTAACATAACCTCACAATGTATAACCCTATCTAATGTTAATCCTTCCGGGATCTGTTCCATGTTCATTTTTGACAACCACTTACCAACCTCAAGTGGATATATATCCATGTACATACTATATCACTAAGAAAACGGTCAAAAACCTTTGAATATTCAAACTAACGAATGAACGTTAAGAATTTCCAAATAATCCCTAACCTAGACACTTATATAATCATCTCTGTAACTACATCTTAGTCATTAGATCATTTTATCTGAAGAGTACCACACAATACGTGTGGCACGAAACTAAATAGTAATAAAAATGTCTAATCAAACCTGTTGAGTCTTTGAACTTTAACTATAATATGCTCTGGATTCCCATCGAGCACTCTGCCAAAGGTTTTTACAACATCTTCTACAGTATATATATATATATATATAATAGTTAAAGTAGTCGTTTACAATAGACCACAGAGTGCTCGATACTTTTGAAGGTAGAGCAAGATAGAAAAGAAGTTATAGTGAAAAAAAAAAAAAAAAAAAAAAAAAGATATAAACAGAAGTTATAGTGAAACTTTTTCAGTTGCCTGATGATCGCTTAACGCGTGAAACTCGGAGTAGCAACGTTCATTTTTTAAATAAAATATATATATATATATATATATATATATATATATATATATATATATATATATATACACTATTTACACTATAGATATAAAGTGTATATTCTGCAATATCGGGCCTTACTCCAAAATTACGACACGTACTATATATATATATATATATATATATATATATATATATATATATATATTATATCTTAAACTTATACCTTATTCCATAAGGAACTCGCCATCCTGCCAAATTAACCTCGTTACAGCCAGGAGTTATAAATGCCATTGGTCCAATGACAGTAAAAATTTGTAAAATAAAGCAAAAAATTGCAGCCTTCCTTCCAGAATCTTCCAATTTGAATGCACGAGTCATAAACGATCCTCCCAAGACACCAACTAAATAAATTTAAAAAATGAATATTATATAAATAAAGTTAGTTTAGTTTACTCCAGTTTCCTACTGTAGTAACACTGGATCAATGAGGGATGGTACTTATTGAATCTCTAAAGAGAACAGTTGAGATATGACTGATAGAGTTTTATAAAATAACATGTTTTCTACGCGAGCCCTGTTTGGTCAATTGCCGTGTTTGGATCAGAGTATCCAAACATGGAAAATTCCCGCCAAAAAGATTTTTTGAAAATGTCGGACAGTATATCATATTAATTTGTGATTATTTTATAAAAGAAATACCAAGTGGTTTTTTCCATGTTTGGAGACTCTTATCCAACACTTGGGAAATTGCTTGATTTTCGAAAAGCTAAAAACACTCGCCTACGGCTCGTGTTTTGTTACGCTTTTCTCCAGTCTTGCAATTTCCCGCGTGTTTGGATCAGAGTATCCAAACACGGAAAACCATTTGGTATTTCTTTAATCCAGTATAAATAAGGTTAGTTTAGTTTACTGTGGTTTCCTCCTGTAATAACACAGGATCAACGAGGGATGGTCCTTACTGGACCTTTAGATATGACTGATATAGTTATCCAGTATAAATAGAGTTAGTTTCGTTTACTCTGATTTCCTCCTTTAGTAACACTGGGTCAATGAGGGATGGTCCTTACTGGACCTCTTGAGAGAACAGTTTAGATATGACTGATAGAGTTATCCAGTATCAATGATTAGTTTAGTTTAGTCTGGTTTCTTCCTGTAGTAACACTGGATCAATGAGGGATGCTTCTAGAGAGAACAGTTTAGATATGGCTATAATAGAGTTATCCAGTGTTAATAAAGCTAGTTTAGTTTACTCTGGTTTCCTTCTGTAGTAACACTGGATCAATGAGGGATGGTCCATACGACACCATATCATATACCATACCATACTATACCACACCACATCATACCACACCATACCATACCATACCACACATATCATACCAGAACATACCATACCACACCGCACCACACCACACTATACCACACTACACCATACCATGCAATACTACATCACACCACACCACACCCTAGTGGCGGATTACCAGTTTCGGGCCTGTAGGCTAAATAAAATTCACGGGCATTTATGACGATATTTTCCGGAAATTGTTTT
Source organism: Corallium rubrum (assembly GCA_964035015.1). NCBI lineage: Eukaryota > Metazoa > Cnidaria > Anthozoa > Scleralcyonacea > Coralliidae > Corallium > Corallium rubrum. The sequence goes on from OZ036011.1 coordinate 3,497,622, forward strand.
GAATTTAGAGTCTCGGAAACGCCATTTCCTGCATTCTGAGGCAGTGTATGATACGGCCCTGATATTCGTATAACAACTAATCTTAATGAAAAATCCATTCTCTGGAAATTACGGGCCTCTTGCAAGCCTGGGCCTGTAGGCTTCAGCCTACTCAGCCTACTGGGTAATCCGCCACTCTCACACCGCACCACACCGCACCATACCCCATAGCATGCCATACCATACCACATCATATCATGCAACACCATACCCCGTAGCATGCCATGCCATACCACATCATATCATACAACACCATACCACATCACATCACACCACACTACACCACACCACACCATACTACACCAAACTTTGTAGTATAGAGTTCATACTTATTAACGGCGGTAGAGTCGAGATGGTCAAAGCGTTTCCTACTTTTTGTGGTTCCACGCCATAACGAAGAATCAAAATTTTAGCCACAAATGGGGCCAGGCCTTCGGCGTACAGGAGAGTACAGTTGACTGCTAAACAGTTGAACACAAATGTCCAGTTTGTCAGGATACGTCTCAAAGCTAAAAGTAATTCCGAAAACTTTCCTTTGACCGATAAATCTGTCAAGTTCTCCTCCTTCTCAGAAACCGTTGGTATTTCTTTTTGTTTAGCTTTTTTGCATTTGACTTTTGCAGGGAATCCAAGAAGGAATATGGAACTGATGAAGCAGACACCTGCAGCTCCAAGAATGCCGATCCACCAATTACCAATCCAACGAGGATCTTTTGGTGTCATGTTAAATCCGTCAGGCTAGGAATAAGAAATTGTTTAAATTCATTTCGCCCCGCTTCGTCCCGCTTCGCCCCGCTTCGCCCCGCTTCGCCCCGCTTCGCCCCGCTTCGCCCCGCTTCGCCCCGCTTCGCCCCGCTTCGCCCCGCTTCGCCCCGCTTCGCCCCGCTTCGCCCCGCTTCGCCCCGCTTCGCCCCGCTTCGCCCCGCTTCGCCCCGCTTCGCCCCGCTTCGCCCCGCTTCGCCCCGCTTCGCCCCGCTTCGCCCTGCTTCGCCCCGCTTCGCCCCGCTTCGCCCCGCTTCGCCCCGCTTCGCCCCGCTTCGCCCCGCTTCGCCCCGCTTCGCCCCGCTTCGCCCCGCTTCGCCCCGCTTCGCCCCGCTTCGCCCCGCTTCGCCCCGCTTCTCCCCGCTTCGCCCCGCTTCGCCCCGCTTCGCCCCGCTTCGCCCCGCTTCGCCCCGCTTCGCCCCGCTTCGCCCCGCTTCGCCCCGCTTCGCCCCGCTTCGCCCCGCTTCGCCCCGCTTCGCCCCGCTTCGCCCCGCTTCGCCCCGCTTCGCCCCGCCTCGCCTCACTTCACTTCACTTCACTTCGCTTCACTTCACTTCACTTCGCTTCACTTCACTTCACTTCACTTCACTTCACTTCACTTCACTCTACTCCACACCACTCCACTCCACACCACAGCACTCCACACCCCTCCACTCCACTCCACACTACTCCACACCACACCACACCACTTCACTTTACTTCACTTCACTTCACTTCACTTCACTTCACTTCACTTCACTTCACTTCACTTCACTTCACTTCACTTCACTTCACTTCACTTCACTTCACTTCACTCCACTCCGGTTGATGCTCCTGCCGCCGTTTTTCTTGCTACTGCTGCTGCTACGCTGTTGTTGTTGTTGTTGTTGTTGTTGTTGTTGTTGTTGTTGTTGTTGTTGTTGTTGTTGTTGTTGTTGTTGTTGTTGTTGTTGTTGTTGTTGTTGTTGTTGTTGTTGTTGTTGTTGTTGTTGTTGTTGTTGTTGTTGTTGTTGTTGTTGTTGTTGCTGTTGTTGTTGCTGTCGATGCTGGTGTTGTTGTTATTGCTGTTGCTGCTGCTGCTGCTGTTGTTGTTGTTGTTGTTGTTGTTGTTGTTGTTGTTGTTGTTGTTGTTGTTGTTGTTGTTGTTGTTGTTGCTCTTGCTGTTGTTGTTGCTGTCGATGCTGGTGTTGTTGTTATTGCTGTTGCTGCTGCTGTTGTTGTTGTTGTTGTTGTTGTTGTTGTTGTTGTTGTTGTTGTTGTTGTTGTTGTTGTTGTTGTTGTTGTTGTTGTTGTTGTTGTTGTTGTTGTTGTTGTTGTTGTTGTTGTTGTTGTTGTTTCTGCTGTTGTCGCTGCTGTTGTTGTCGTTACTATTTGTGATCTAAGAACATCACACTCCTCGCAACAACGATTTGTCGATTCCCACTCGAAACTAAAACCAAACCTTATCTCGTCCTTCCACAGTACTCCTCATAAGTCAACAAAAAACAACTAAAATAAAATACCTGATGAATATCAACATACAACTCCAAGAGAGGCTCGGAAAGTCCGAAAGCAACCATAGGCCCCACAAACGTCGACCCTTGCCAAAGACCGATAAATAATGGTATCGTCTTTTCGCTGACACATTCTTGAAAACAGGACGGTGTAAATGAGAAGAGAGAGATTGAGCCCACTCCGGCGATGAATTGTCCAATGAGCAACAAACCGAGGTAATACCATTCCGCTATGAAGCCTTCATCACAAGTTTCCGAGTTTGTCGTTGCATTAGCAGGGAAAGGTGTTGGAGTTGGGGCACTGCAAAGAAGTGCTGGAAACGAAACATCGGGAGGTTCGTATCGTTCAATGATGTAGTGAGGAAGAGTGAATATTATCAATCCAATTCCTTGGTAAAAAAGAATAAGAAACAAAATTATGTGTAAGCTTTACTGGGCAAGAAGTTCTTGCTACAGTAACAATAATTTTCTAAATTTTTTATAAAAAAAAAATTAAGTTTGTCTTATTTGAAAGAACACTGATCTGCTTTACTTGACCCTGATTTACCCTGCCCTGATCAACTCTGATTTGCTAAACTCTGCTGTGATTTGCTCTGCTCTGCTCTGCTCTCATTTGCCCTACTCAGCTCTGATTTGCTCTGCTCTGCTCAGCTCTGCTCAGCTCAGCTCTGATTTTCTCTGCTCTGTAGCTGAGCAGTGCACTGCTCAGCACAGCTAAGCTCAGCTCAGCTATACTTTTCTTTTAAAAGCTTCTAGGACAGCGTCGGCCACGGCTGAAATCCAAATATTACCAGGGTTAAGTCACGTTGGCCTGAAAAACAGAGAAAAATCTTCTCGACGTTTCGAGCGAAGGCCCTTCGTCAGGAGAAATTAGTAAACAACTCACATGTGGTCACGCGTATTTATAGCAGAGCTACAATGGGAATCACGTGAACACATGTAAGCCAATAAAAACAAAGTAAACAAATAAATTAATATGTAATATGTAATTTTAGCCTGTGTGCAGGTGCTGACCCAATTTGTGGGCCAGGTACCTGCAAATAGGCAAAGAAACAGGTTATAAATTACTATTTAAATCACCAGAAAAAGGTTAAGGAAAAGGTGTGGAATATGGTGGTGGAGTGAGCTAAATGAAAGAGAATCGCTCATTGAGGCCGTGAGAGTGAATGGTACCAAGTTTGTAAATGAGACGCATTTCTTGTTTACGACGAGTATCGTTACAACCTGTAATGGGCTGAATGGCACAGATTTTCATGTTGGAAAAGGAGTGGTTGGCACTGTTGAAGTGCCTGGCAACAGCTTTGTTTGGCACATTGTATTTGACATCACGAAGGTGTTCAACAAACCTGTCACCTAAACGTCTTCCAGTTTCTCCGATGTAAAGCATGGGACATTTACTGCAAGAGATACAGTAAATGAGGTTGGAGGAAGTGCAAGTGAAACTGTGGGTTATGTTGAACCTACATTTTGGAGCCGAAATTGAAATTGAGGAGTCTAAGTATTTACAGGTGTTGCACCTGCCAACATGTGATAGCAAGGCTTGCTGCAGTGAGCTGTGAACAACGTTTTCCCGGATGTTTTTGCTATGCCGAAAAGATACTAGGGGTTTCTCAGAGAAAATGGAAGATGTTTCTGGGTAATTTTGAATGAGGTCGAAATTGCGGCTAATGATGTCCCTTACTTTGAAATTGAAGGGATGAAAAGTGAGAACTAGAGGTACTTTTTCATTAGAAATGGTAGCCAAAGGTTCGCTTAAGGTGTCTGAACGGGAAATGTTGGAGACCTTGTGTAAGGCAGTGTCTAAGAGGTGGGAAGGATAACCGCGATTAACAAAAAAGTTTCTCATTTCCAAACATTTGGCATTGAAATCATCATCTTCACTGCAGAGGCGGCGAAGACGAAGAAATTGAGAGAAAGGAATGGAAGTTTTGGTGTGTTTAGGATGATGAGAGGAGAAGAGGAGGTAGCTTTGAGAGTCAGTGGTCTTGCAAAAGACAGAAGTGCTCAGCTTATTACCATTAATGGAGATGAGAATATCTAAGAACGACACACTAGTCTCACTGATCTCCCATGTGAACTGGAGTGCTGGGTGGAAGTCATTAACATAGTTAATGAAGCAAACCAGGTCAGCGCGCGAACATGATGCAGTGCCTAAGCAATCATCAATAAACCGACCATAGTAGTCAGGTAGGAAACCAGTGTATTGTTCAAAGATTTGTTTTTCCACATAACCAACAAATAAGTTGGCATAGTTAGGGCCCATTTTGGTACCCATGGCTACACCACTAACTTGTTGGTAATGCTCACCATCAAATGAAAAATTGTTGAGGGTGAGCACTAACTCGGCCAGGCGTAACAAAGTAGTGGTCGATGGCTCCCGAGTTGTGCGTTCATCAAAGAAATATTTAAGTGCTTGAAGACCATCGTGATGCGGGATGACAGTGTAGAGTGATTTGACATCCATGGTGAAGATGAAATGATGTGAACCCTGAAAACTAATGTGGTCACAAATTTTCAGAGCATGTTTGGTGTCCTTGATGTAAGAAGGTAAATTCTTAACCAAGGGCGCCATGATGTGGTCAAGGTAGGATGAAATGGCTTGGGTAGGGCAACCACAAGCAGACACTATAGGTCTACCTGGGTTGTTGAGTTTGTGAATTTTGGGAAGGAAGTACATGACAGGTGTGCGTGGAGTGGTGGTTAGGAGATTGCTTGCTGTATCAGGCAATTCCCCAGTGGTGATGAGGTTGTTGATGGTGGATCGAATGGTGGTGTTGTGTTGGGATGTCAAATCACCATCAACTCTGCTGTAAAAAGCAGTGTCGTTTAGTTGCCTTTGAGCCTCTTCGCGGTACAAATCAGCTCTCCAGACAACCAAATCATTGCGTAGCCGGAATGATATTGTCATCAAACCTGCTGACAAAGGTGGTGCTTTGGTTGTCTGGAGAGCTGATTTGTACCGCGAAGAGGCTCAAAGGCAACTAAACGACACTGCTTTTTACAGCAGAGTTGATGGTGATTTGACATCCCAACACAACACCACCATTCGATCCACCATCAACAACTTCATCACCACTGGGGAATTGCCTGATACAGCAAGCAATCTCCTAACCACCACTCCACGCACACCTGTCATGTACTTCCTTCCCAAAATTCACAAACCCAACAACCCAGGTAGACCTATAGTGTCTGCTTGTGGTTGCCCTACCCAAGCCATTTCATCCTACCTTGACCACATCATGGCGCCCTTGGTTAAGAATTTACCTTCTTACATCAAGGACACCAAACCTGCTCTGAAAATTTGTGACCACATTAGTTTTCAGGGTTCACATCATTTCATCTTCACCATGGATGTCAAATCACTCTACACTGTTATCCCGCATCACGATGGTCTTCAAGCACTTAAATATTTCTTTGATGAACGCACAACTCGGGAGCCATCGACCACTACTTTGTTACGCCTGGCCGAGTTAGTGCTCACCCTCAACAATTTTTCATTTGATGGTGAGCATTACCAACAAGTTAGTGGTGTAGCCATGGGTACCAAAATGGGCCCTAACTATGCCAACTTATTTGTTGGTTATGTGGAAAAACAAATCTTTGAACAATACACTGGTTTCCTACCTGACTACTATGGTCGGTTCATTGATGATTGCTTAGGCACTGCATCATGTTCGCGCGCTGACCTGGTTTGCTTCATTAACTATGTTAATGACTTCCACCCAGCACTCCAGTTCACATGGGAGATCAGTGAGACTAGTGTGTCGT
>OZ036011.1:3508662-3568404 GCA_964035015.1 Corallium rubrum
CCGTCCTTATTTTGCCATTAGTTGTTTATGCTACTAATTCACTTTTCATCCTAAAACTACACTAAAACTACACTAACTTCACTAACTATACACTAACTACACCAAAACCACACTAACTACGCTAAAACTACACTAACTACGCTAAAACTACACTAAAACTACACTAACTACACTAAAACTACACTAACTACCCTAAAACTACACTAACTACACTAAAACTACACTAAAACTACACTAACTACACTAAAACTACACTAAAACTACACTAAAACTACACTAACTACACTAAAACTACACTAACTACACTAACACTACACTAACTACACTAAAACTACACTAAAACAACACTAAAACTACACTAAAACTACACTAAAACTACACTAAAACTACACTAAAACTACACTAAAACTACACTAAAACTACACTAAAACTACACTAAAACTACACTAAAACTACACTAAAACTACACTAGCTACACTAATACACTAAACTGCATGCCGATATCCGTGATATCCGTGATATCCGTCGTTATTTTTACATAACTTTCCATCCTACTAATTCACTTTCCAACCCTTTAAAAATAAGGACGGATTAGACGGATACCACGGAGTTAGGCATGCAAATTAGTTTATTATTATTATTATTATCATTTTTATTATTATTATTATTTTATTATTATCACTATTATCACTATTCTTATATAATAAAAGAATAATAATAATAAAAATGATAATAATAATGATAATAAAAATAATAATAATAATAATAATAATAATAATAATGAAAACTTTATTAATAGAACATTTATAGATATATACAATTGTAAATCTCACTTCTTGAGGTAACCTACAATTGACTACTTGAATCACTTATACATGCATGGTTATAATTTTGTATACAAAAATTGTTAATTATTTATAGTAATAGTTACTTTAAATGTTCATTAGTTCGGGATTTGTCCATTCTTTATTTCTACAGCAAAATATGTAGTACGTTGATCGTATGGCAATAGATATAATTTTCCTGATACAATATTGATGGTGTTGATTATTCAGTCCTAACTCATTTAGCATTTTTTCGAATGTATGACATTCTTTGTCAAACACCCCTAGCGAACTGACAGAAAGATTTATAAATTTAACAGATGTAAAGTTTTGATCCAGTTCTCTAATTAGGTTTTTATATTTAGCTTTCTTGCGGTTAACATTGTTTGTGAGGTTTGATCCAAAGCCTACGGTAAGTTCAACAACGTAGAGGTGTTTGTCTGAAGTGGAGACAAGTAAATCAGGACGATATTCATCTCCCGTAATAATCGAGGGGCTTTCAAATCCAGGAAGATCAACATGTAATTTGCATTCGTTTAAACTTTGAAAAGTTTTTGCAAGAAAGTTTAGTATGCAATCGTGTCTCCAAGTAAATCGTTCCAAGTAATGTTGGCAACCGGCAACAACGTGTAGAAGTGATTCAGGGTGTAAGCAGAACGAACAGTCAGAACTTGATGAAATTCCCCATTTACTGAGGTTCTTTCTGGTAGGAAGGGTATTATTTATATAGCGAATTGTAAAGTTGAAAATGTTCTTTGGTAGCTTTGATTGCGATACCGAACAGATTGCGTTAAGTTGTGATAGGGCGAATTTAGAAACATTTTCGAAAAAGGAACCTTGACATTTCAAACGGTTCCTAAGTTTATTTTCTTGTTGAGAATGGAAAGTTTTTAAAACTTCTTTAGTTGAGTTGTAGCTATCGTATTGAATGTTAGTATGATTATTAGTTGACTTCCACAGTTCGTTTATTGAATCGTTTGGAGATGTTTTTAGGGCATTGCGTAGAACTGTTTGACACTGAATGAATTTGACTGATGCAGGGAGGATATTTAGACCAAACTTATTACGGGTTAGAAAAACGTTACTTAGTGTTCCAGATATAGGTACTTCCAGCCATTTTCGGATGTACTTGTTCACTGAAGAATCGATACTTTCGACTACCCAAGTTTTAGATATCGTAGCAACAGTAAAATGCCAGGATAGTTTCGACAAAACATAACGACTGTAAAGCAAAATTTTGTTTTTTGGGTGAAGAGGTTTAAGATCTATTTCGAACATTAGTTCATCAATGAGGGAAATCAGTTATAATAATAATAATAATAATAATAATAATAATAATAATAATAATAATAATAATAATAATATAATAATAATAATAATGATAATAAACTAATTTGCATGCCTAACTCCGTGGTATCCGTCCAATCCGTCCTTATTTTTAAAGGGTTGGAAAGTGAGTTAGTGGCCTGGCAAGTTATGTAAAAATAAGGATGGATGTCACGGATATCACGGAGATAGGTATGCAAATTAGTTATTAGTATTAGTTTAAACTAATTTGCATGCCTAACTCCGTGATATCCGTCGAACCCGTCCTTATTTTTAAAGAGTTAAAAAGTGAATTAGTAGGATGGCAAGTTATGTAAAAATAAGGACGGATATCACGGATATCGGCATGCAGTTCAGTGTATTAGTGTAGTTTTAGTGTAGTTAGTGTAGTTTTAGCGTAGTTAGTGTAGTTTTAGTGTAGTTAGTGTTGTTTTAGCGTAGTTAGTGTAGTTTTGGCGTAGTTAGTGTAGTTTTAGTGTAGTTAGTGTAGTTTTAGTGTAGTTTGTGTAGTTTTAGTGTAGTTTTAGTGTAGTTAGTGTAGTTTTAGCGTAGTTAGTGTAGTTTTAGTGTAGTTAGTGTAGTTTTAGTGTAGTTAGTGTAGTTTTAGTGTAGTTAGTGTAGTTTTAGTGTAGTTAGTGTAGTTTTAGTGTAGTTTGTGTAGTTTTAGTGTAGTTTTAGTGTAGTTAGTGTAGTTTTAGCGTAGTTAGTGTAGTTTTAGTGTAGTTAGTGTGGTTTTAGTGTAGTTAATGTAGTTTTAGTGTAGTTAGTGTAGTTTTAGTGTAGTTAGTGTAGTTTTAGTGTAGTTAGTGTAGTTTTAGCGTAGTTAGTGTAGTTTTAGTGTAGTTAGTGTAGTTTTAGTGTAGTTAGTGTAGTTTTAGCGTAGTTAGTGTAGTTTTAGTGTAGTTAGTGTAGTTTTAGTGTAGTTAGTGTAGTTTTAGTGTAGTTTTAGTGTAGTTAGTGTAGTTTTAGCGTAGTTAGTGTAGTTTTAGTGTAGTTAGTGTAGTTTTAGTGTAGTTAATGTAGTTTTAGTGTAGTTAGTGTAGTTTTAGTGTAGTTAGTGTAGTTTTAGCGTAGTTAGTGTAGTTTTAGTGTAGTTAGTGTACTTAGTGTAGTTTTAGTGTAGTTAGTGTACTTAGTGTAGTTTTAGTGTAGTTAGTGTACTTAGTGTAGTTTTAGTGTAGTTTTAGTGTAGTTAGTGTAGTTTTAGTGTAGTTAGTGTAGTTTTAGTGTAGTTAGTGTAGTTAGTGTATTAGCGTATTAGTGTATTGGTGTATTGGGCTATTGATATAAAACTTTGCAGTCAAATTTTCCTCGGTGAGTTTGAGGATGTGTGCAAGTAAAAAACACAGGAAAAATCTATAATTATCTATTCGATTTGGGGTTCGATCGACTCTGTTTAACTTATGGAAATTTTTTACGGATTTTTATAAATGTTTGACTGGAAGAACAAGCAATATTATGAATATTTTTGTTTAGTTGTCTCCCAAGTGACACTGATGTAAACTCGGACAACAGAAATCATTATAACCGTGACAACATAATTATGTAAACTCGGACAACAGAAATTATTATAACCGTGACAATGAACTAAAACAACTATATAATCACTTGGGAGATAACTAAACAAAAATATTCCGAATATTGCTTGTTCTTCCAGTCAAGCATTTATAAAAATCCGTAAAAAATTTCCATAAATGAAACAGAGTGAATAATAGGTGTTTAAAACCTCGAGGTTTCAAAATACGAATAATTAACGCACGAAAAGTATAAAAAACCATGCACTTCGAAAGGGAACAGCATTGAGTTGGAACATGTCGGTACAAAGAAGATGGAACTACGCTTCGGAGCCAGCAAGGGAGCTCAATAGTATTGCCATTAAAAACTCTGCGAGATGTTGTATAGCGCCGATCGTACAGCGTGGTTTAGCCGTATTTACAGTGAAATGTGTATGGAGAGTTGCTGGTGGTCAAGATGGTTTATATAAAGCATGGGATATGATATCTGAGAAACGAAACGAGTGCGACACGAGCGTTGCCGACATACCAAACGTGGTATTCTTCTTTTCAGCAATCTCTGTTTTCGACGACAAAAATAAAAAGTCAGCAAGTGAAGACAACGTGGAAACAGTTGAGTCAGAGCAGTCTTTGTTATCGGAAACGAATTCGTCGCAGAGTACAACTGTATACGAATTGGCCGTTCAGAAGAAGCGATATCCAGCAATAAGTTATTGGATTGCAGTTACATCGAAAAATGGAGCACCGGTGCGAGACCTTTCGCTGAGAAAGGCGCTACTGAAATGCAACGTGGAGATCGACGCAAGAAATCGGAATGATTACCCCACGAGCCTTCTCCGCCTACGACGGTGCCATGCAGAATTGTGAAGCAAAGTTCTTTCAAGAGGTGCTGGAGAACAGTCTTTCGTCTGAAGAGATCAGTTCATTCTGTGAAGATTTCCTTCGCCTTCTACACCACAGAGGAAAAACGCACAAGGAGAAAGTGCCATTTCTTATTGGAGAACCCAACAGCGGTAAGACGAGTTTGTTCAGTCCAATTCAAGGTATTGTCCACCCAAAACGCATAGCAAAGATAACCAAGCAGCGCGAATTCAACAAAGCGATGATCAACGATGATTGCGAAGTTATATTTCTAGACGAAGCTCACGTGAAAATGATGGATCTTGACGACTGGAAGATTCTAACGCAAGGCGGTTGGACTGCTCACGACGCAAAGTTCAAGACATGCCAAGGATTTGTCAACAAATGCCCAATGCTTATAGCATCGCAAACCGACATGGATTTTGGTAGTACAGTGGACAACGACGCTATGGATACCCGATTGCGCAGATACAAGTTCAAAAAACTGCCTTCTCCAGAGCCTGATGCTTTTACTTGGCTGAAAAAACATCCCGTAGAGTGCATCATCTGGGCAATGAACAACGCAGGTGGCAACGCGCGCGACAGTCATGTTCAACACGAAAATGGTACGGATGGCGAAGATGCGAATGAAAAACTGACATGTGCCGAGGAACAGGAGTTGTTCGAATTGAATGTAGCATCGATTATCGAAAGCGACGAAGCTGATAGTGAATACGAAGAAGCCTTCGAAGATGACGCAGCTGGACCAAGTCAAGAGGCGACGAGTGACTCGATTGGTTCGTCGTCTCAAGCCTCCTCGCAGCGAGCAGTGGTTGATGTGGAAACACGAGTGCAAGGAGAATTGGAAAAGTGTCACGAGACGTCGTTGAGATTCAAGCATTTGAGCGGAATAAAAAATAAGCTCTTGCGAGAAAAGCACAAACGCCTATGCGAATACAAGGAACGGATGGTGAAGCAAAAGCTGTTAACAGCTGAAGAATGCGAACAGTTCGACGACCAAGAAACTATCCCGGAAGCCCTAAAGAAGAAAATTCACGAGAGACGGTGGAAGATCATCCGAGAAGATAATGCAAAGAGGAAGCAAAATATTGAAGAAGAAATGGAAGCAGCATTTGCCAACCCTTGGCTGCACAAAACGGAGCGTGACCTCATCGAAAACCAAGAAAAATTTGAGAAAACCGATCCAGCATTGTACAAGTCCCTTTGCGAGATTGGCGTACACAAGCTGTGGTTATATCATTCTTCCAAAAAGTACGACGTCAAAAGCAAAGTGGCGATCGCAAAACGCGCAAAGATGCTGAAGGACTTTGGTTACAACGCAAGTGTCACGGATCTTTGGTCGGTCCCGCTACTTTTTGACCGTTCCACTTCAAGCCACCTGCATTCCGAGAGCGAGCCCGAGGACGGCTTAAGCGGTTTGACTCAACCAGATCCGCCCCGAAAATCGTCGCAGCAACGTATACCGCCACCAGCCTTCAATAAAAACAAAACGCATAGCCATCCTATCACAAAAGACATTCTCAGTCAACCAACACTGGTCCGAACTTGGAAAACTGCTAATAACGACGAGGACAACCGAGACCGCTTATTCACACGAAGTCAACCTGTTCCTAAGCGAAAGAAATTGTGCAAAACCGTTAACCAAAGTAAAATCGAGGATTTTTTTCGTCCAAAATAACTGAAAAATAACTTATAAATTTGTTTTTCTCTTTTCTCTTTTCGTTTTTTTTTGCGCTCGCGTGTGTGTGTGCGCGCACGTAAAATGTGTACAGATGGTAATCTAAAGTAACTCACAAAAAGCAGTTGTCGCGTAATAAATTTTAATAATAGTAACATTCATTTGTTTAATCCCGCAGTTGTTTTGCTAAATGATTTTGACAAGGCTCGCTTTTGTAGAGAATCAGCAGTTCGTCCTTCCGGAAACGAAATCTCGGAATCTCGTAAAATTGCTGTCCACTGGCCGAACCCATGTTTGTCGATGCCTCGCTTTAGGGCGCAATCTTCTTGCGCGGTAAACCGCAAACGTTTTGGTCTTTCGTTATTCGGTGTAGAGACCAAACTGCAGGTTTCCGAAGCTGTGGCGAACGGCTGAGACGGACTTCGTCCGATTGCGGGAAATTGTATTTCTGTCGATATCTCTAATTCCTCCTGTGATGACTCGGACGATGTGAAAAGTGATTTGTTGTATTTCTTACGACTTTTCGACATTTCGACATCCGATTCCGATTGAGATAGTCCTAACGTTTTACGCAGTTCTCTCTCGACTCCACTTCTTTTGTTTTGTTCTAATTTCTGAAGACTATCCCGCGCTTTAGTCGCCACTTCGCGTGAACGTTTCTTTTTGTAGTAGATCTGCGCAACACTCGAACTGTGCTTTTGGTCTTCCGACACCGCTTGCCGCTCCTGAGGTGACAACGATTTGTCACTTTCCGTCTCGATGATCTGCCGAAGTCTAGTCGGATGAATGTATTTGCCGATTGCGTCGTAGACCAACTTCGACATCATATCGGACAGCTTGTCGTACTGCGTGCCGTTGCGGGTAACCAGAAGGTAGTCACACTTGGGTTTCAAACGTGGTCGGATGTATTTGACAAAATCGTCGATGATTCGAAGGCCGGTACGATCCAAGATAAGCGAATCGAAGCCATACTTTGCCGCCGTTTTGAATTGACGCTTTCGCAGTCTCGATCATTTCTAGCGTCAAGTACTGGTACGTCATCGGCCGTGACCCTTTCACGTTGATGAACAAGTAATTGGCGATAAACTTGTTGGCAAACGATAGATCGTAAGGGCTGACCGATGACGCTAAGTCGCCGTTCGTTTTGCATCGTTCGAGAATTCCCTTATATCTTGGCAGATGGTACGGTATGACCTCCAGCATTTATTCCATAGTCGCCCAGTTCCCTTTGGCTTCTAATGTATCGATATCCATGTCTTTGGTCCACTGCACCTTCATCATTTTACCGATGCACTTTTTGGCTCGTTTCAAATAAATTTCCGTCACACTGACATTTTCCAGAACTTTGCGACAAGGTAATTTTATTCTTCGATAATCGATTAAATCGGCAATCGCACTCGAGTACGCCATTTGGCCAGGATAACTCAACTTCCATTTTTCTTCCATTGTCGTTATAAATTTGCATAGGATAGTTGGCGAACCCGTCAACACCGCATCTTCATCTTCATACGATATCTTTAAGAACTTTAGACATCTCTTGGCGGTTTGATTAGCTTGTGTCATACTTTTCCCACCACCTGCAGCGCTGTTTAACCACGATGCAAATTCGCTACCTGCTGGGCTGGACATGGAGTAAGATGGGATATTCGATGTGTCGAAGCTGCGTCTTCCTTTCTCTGGTTTTTGTGCCAGATTTGCCGGTTTGCTCTGCAACTGATGGTGCCCCGACGTGACGGTTGTCGATGGTTTTTCGTCAAAGTAATAGAACCATGGGTAATATGATGTTTGACAAATTTTCTTTGTCAAGAGCTTTTCCTGAAGCGGAACAATGTAAAGAGGAACATCTGAGAACATATTGTTCCCCACTTAAAGCGGAACGTTTTGGACTTCGCAGCTAAATCGGAACATTTTGTTCTGCTTTGCACTATCGGAACGAATTCATGCATTCCTTTTTACCAAAACGGACCAAAATGTGCCGTTAATGGATATCGGAAGCAAAAGAAAACGACAAATATTTTGTTCTCTAACAAATCTAAGAAAACGACTATCTAAACTATCTTGAAGTCAAGACAAAGTCTACGTTCCCATTAACAAACTAAGGGTTGAAAAATTCAAAGCAAACCAATGTCACGCCAAAGGTAAATGCCCAAATTTTAAAGAAAATTGGACTGTTTCCTAAAGGAACACAAACTTTCCCTATCTGGGAAGGAAGGAAGGAAGGAAGGAAGGAAGGAAGGAAGAAAGAAAGAAAGAAAGAAAGAAAGAAAGAAAGAAAGAAAGAAAGAAAGAAAGAAAGAAAGAAAGAAAGAAAGAAAGAAAGAAAGAAAGAAAGAAAGAAAGAAAGAAAGAAAGAAAGAAAGAAAGAAAGAAAGAAAGAAAGAAAGAAAGAAAGAAAGAAAGAAAGAAAGAAAGAAAGAAAGAAAGAAAGAAAGAAAGAAAGAAAGAAAGAAAGAAAGAAAGAAAGAAAGAAAGAAAGAAAGAAAGAAAGAAAGAAAGAAAGAAAGAAAGAAAGAAAGAAAGAAAGAAAGAAAGAAAGAAAGAAAGAAAGAAAGAAAGAAAGAAAGAAAGAAAGAAAGAAAGAAAGAAAGAAAGAAAGAAAGAAAGAAAGAAAGAAAGAAAGAAAGAAAGAAAGAAAGAAAGAAAGAAAGAAAGAAAGAAAGAAAGAAAGAAAGAAAGAAAGAAAGAAAGAAAGAAAGAAAGAAAGAAAGAAAGAAAGAAAGAAAGAAAGAAAGAAAGAAAGAAAGAAAGAAAGAAAGAAAGAAAGAAAGAAAGAAAGAAAGAAAGAAAGAAAGAAAGAAAGAAAGAAAGAAAGAAAGAAAGAAAGAAAGAAAGAAAGAAAGAAAGAAAGAAAGAAAGAAAGAAAGAAAGAAAGAAAGAAAGAAAGAAAGAAAGAAAGAAAGAAAGAAAGAAAGAAAGAAAGAAAGAAAGAAAGAAAGAAAGAAAGAAAGAAAGAAAGAAAGAAAGAAAGAAAGAAAGAAAGAAAGAAAGAAAGAAAGAAAGAAAGAAAGAAAGAAAGAAAGAAAGAAAGAAAGAAAGAAAGAAAGAAAGAAAGAAAGAAAGAAAGAAAGAAAGAAAGAAAGAAAGAAAGAAAGAAAAGAAAGAAAGAAAGAAAGGTTGTTGTTGTTGTTGTTGTTGTTGTTGTTGTTGTTGTTGTTGTTGTTGTTGTTGTTGTTGTTGTTGTTGTTGTTGTTGTTGTTGTTGTTGTTGTTGTTGTTGTTGTTGTTGTTGTTGTTGTTGTTGTTGTTGTTGTTGTTGTTGTTGTTGTTGTTGTTGTTGTTGTTGTTGTTGTTGTTGTTGTTGTTGTTGTTGTTGTTGTTGTTGTTGTTGTTGTTGTTGTTGTTGTTGTTGTTGTTGTTGTTGTTGTTGTTGTTGTTGTTGTTGTTGTTGTTGTTGTTGTTGTTGTTGTTGTTGTTGTTGTTGTTGTTGTTGTTGTTGTTGTTGTTGTTGTTGTTGTTGTTGTTGTTGTTGTTGTTGTTGTTGTTGTTGTTGTTGTTGTTGTTGTTGTTGTTGTTGTTGTTGTTGTTGTTGTTGTTGTTGTTGTTGTTGTTGTTGTTGTTGTTGTTGTTGTTGTTGTTGTTGTTGTTGTTGTTGTTGTTGTTGTTGTTGTTGTTGTTGTTGCTGTTGTTGTTGTTGTTGTTGTTGTTGTTGTTGTTGTTGTTGTTGTTGTTGTTGTTGTTGTTGTTGTTAAAAAGAAAGTTGAAAGAAAGAAAGAAAGAAAGAAAGAAAGAAAGTTGTTGTTGTTGTTGAACAGAAAGAAAGTTGTTAGAAGGAAAAGACGAAGAAAGAAAGGAAGGAATGAAAGCAGGAAGAAAGAAAGGAAAGGAGGGATACAAAGAAAAAAAGGAAGAACTTAGTGTCACATACGACCAGGTTTGACGTCAGTTTAGGTAGTATTAACTCATTCCTGTCCGGGGGCTTCCCCAGAGGTGAATAAAATCGTCTGGCGTTAGCCAGAATAAAATACTAAAGACCAATTCGGACAAGAAAGAGTTAAAGAGATAGTTTATAACTCATTCCTGTCCGGGGGCTTCCCCAGAGGTGAATAAAATCGTCTGGCGTTAGCCAGAATAAAATACTAAAGACCAATTCGGACAAGAAAGAGTTAAGGGGTGTTTACATGAGGCCGGCCCGAACAATCTCATTTAAAACAACGTACTGGTTGAGAGGTGAAAGTGCTTCAGTTCGGTCTAGCAAGCGACCTGATATTAAACCGGCGTGAACTGAATTTCTTGTTGGCCTCATCAAAACGATCTACAGTAAAAACAGTACAAACCGACATAAAGTCAGTCCAGTCCAGCCTGAGTTCGCGACAGCCTCAAGTAATAGATTTTAAAGCGACCTTCGATCAAGTCGGATTCACGATCATTTCGTGCCGTGAAAACGAGACAAAACCCTGCATCGTGTATCCAGTGAACTCTTTATATACCTGGAAGGCTGACTGCCAATAAAAAAAGTGAGGCAAAACATGATCGCAATGAACAGGTGTACAATTTGTTTGCACGCGATGTCCACGCATTCTTGTCGCGCACGTGGGTTCGTGCAGGGCGCTCAAAACCACTGGCGGGGAAACGAGCAGTAATCACGCTGATGCATGTGTGATGCATCATAGGACTGGCACGAGCGCGCCTGTGGCGAGAAAAACAAGGAAAACTACGTCCTGAACAATGGAGGGAAAAAATGACATGATGTTTAAGGGAAAGCACGATAATACAAGAGGTAAGAATTATCATACATGTAGTTAAAATTAATTAATAGATTGACAATTTGGAATTCTCTAAAAATTAATTTCCCATCTCAATTCTTCAGGAAGAATTATAGACAGAAATTAATTCTCAAAAAAATGTAAAGGCGATTATCAAATGTTTACGTTAAAATTTCAGAGTTTTTAAAGCGCGGACTATATTATACTATGAGCCGATCGCGGTAGATTTAGTCCGACTTTTTTTAATATTTTGAATGTTTTCAACAGCCTGGCGTATTCACTTATTGCACAATATCATGACAACAAGTTTGTGCCGAGCTTTTTTTTTTTTGAAGCGCGGACTATATTAAAATCATGTTCTCTCAACGAATAGGTGACCAAAAGTTATTTTGAAATCATCTATCTCTTCATACTTTAATGGACTTTCCAACGTATACTGTTAGCCGATGGACTTTTTCTGACTCTTTATAATATTTTGAATGTTTTAAACTCTATTTCTACCTGGTGTTTTAGAGCGCCCTGGTTCGTGAAACACGCGGGACACATTTCCGTCCGCGATAAATTGAAAACAAAATGCTATATTTAATGTCGAATTAATCTTCCTGGCCCATTTTTTACCGAATGAATTACCGACTAGGCAGTTAAAATGCCAACCAAAGATTAATAAAATCACGGTCTCAAATTTATGCGAACGTCTTAATTTTTGCATTTTTGCTTGATTTGGGCGAACCATGGGTCATCGTGAGCGATTTTTGAACGTGTCACTCATTTCTACCAAAGATAATTTTGATTGATCAGGAAAACAGATGAATAAAAATAATTTTTAAAAGTAATGCGAACGGCTAGATTTTTGCTATCCTTCGTCAAAGAGAAAGGTTAATTGCTGTTTTCGTTGAAAACAGAGTAATTCGATCAACTCGTGTTCGCAAGAAAAGCTTAAATTATGAGCTAAATATGTGAACTTATTTTGAGGTAAAAGAAAACGTTTAATCAATCCTGTGAGGTCGACCAGAAAGGGCTCGAGGAGTTGAAATCGATTTTCTTTAAGATCATCTTCGTAAAGTGCCGTACTTCCGCTGCTCCGATTACGAACCTTTTCAACTTCAACGAAAAACACCAAGTTGAACTGCAAATCGCTGGATCGACAAGCTTGGAAGGCAAATTAAAAACGAAGAAAAGTTCAGAGAACTTGCTATTAAAATCGTATTTTGACTTTTGCTTGAAGAAAATGTCGATAAAGAGCGCAGGCAAATTACCCACCAGTGAACTCTATATATACCTGGAAGACGGACTCCATTCAATTCCAGGACTAGAAAGTGAGGCAAAACATGGCGGCAATGGGGAATTTTTGGACGTTAGTTCTAGTCTTTTTTTCTCGCGGCCGAACCATGTATACAGGCGGGCCAAACGTACACCCTCTTGAGTGCGGGCAGTGTTGTGTTCCTTTTGTGTTTACTTTCGGTACTTAGAAGAGAAATGCTCTGGGAAAATTGTCGTCAGTACATTCGACAAGAACTAGGCTTTCAGTTCATTGCTCTTTCGACCCAACGTTCATCTTCGCAGCTCGAGAACCGTTCCTACAAACATATGCATACGGTGAGAGCTTTTGTGAAGCCAAAGCCGGTTTGTATACAAACGTTACGTTTCAGTCGAGCTGCACAGAAGATGAAAGAGCAATGAACCAAAAGCCGAGTTCTTTACGAATATATACTACGTCTATACGGCAATTTTCGCGAGATCGAGCAGTTTTTGTGTTAAATGAGCGTCGTCTAAAATATTCTTTATTGAAAGTTGCCGGCCTTTCCTTATTTTTAGAAAAAAGAGGTTATATTTAACCAGAGGTAAACATCTCGTCGATATGTAGTTGAAACTCGAGTCGGAAGTCAGAAAGACACAAGCATCAACAAATAGAAATTAAGCAGAAGCAAGTTAAGAACATTTATGTCGAAATTCTATATTCCATTTGAATTTGTGCCAACAGTCAACATACGCAGTTCCCCCGCAGTTCCAAGATGTTAGGGGCCTAGAACTGACGTCCACAAATTTGTTGATTGGGAGTCAGCCTTCCAGGTATATATAGAGTTCACTGTTACCCACCTGTTGCGGCAATGGGAATATTTTGGACGTCAGTTAGGCCCCTAACGGTCACCTTGAGCCACCCAATTGTATGCGAGCAGTGTTGTGTTCCTTTTTTGTTTACTTTTGACTTCATTTGCCTGGGGGGCAGGGGTCTGGGGGCGGGAGGGGAAGGCCACGTATGTCGATCCACGGCCCATAGAAATTCGAAATACATGCTCTTGTTTTGTTTCTGCTCTGTTTTTGTTGATGCTTGTGACTTTCCAAGTCGAGTTGAACTATATATTTCGGCGGGTCCCACTCACGGTCAATTAATTACCGATTTATACTTAAAATAAGGAAAGGCTGGTGACTTTCATACAGAATATGTCAGACAGCCCTCACTTGAAACTCCGTAAAATCCACAAAAACCGCTCGATCTCGCCAAATTGCAATCCGAGTACTTGTCAAGAACTTGGCTTTCGGTTCATTGCTCTTTCGATGTTTGGGCCGTCTATGGTTCGGCCGCAAGTAAAAAGACTAAGCTGTCATCCAAGATGATCGCGTAGGGCCTGAAACTGACGTCCAAAAATTCCCCATATCCGCCATTTCCAGGTAACTCGCTTCCATATATTACAGAACGTAAAGTCTATCCCGGTAACCCTTGCCGAGATGATTTTTTATTGTGTTTACATACATGTAGGCTGTAGCTCGCCTAGGCGGGCTAGCTTACTTGTTGTGCCAATAGGCGAGTTTCAGGGTGTTGCGCGCGCATCGTTTTGCAAAGAAATTGGCGGGTTCTTGGCGGGCTCTCCAAAAAGTAAGCAATGGCAAACAGACTTGCTAGCGAGCCAACAACAGCAGAATAACAGTGTTAAACATCCAGAAACTGTATCTATACTTTGTTTATTTTAAACAGTATGTTTAATTTGAGTGGAGCTTGCCAGTTCTTTTGAAAAATGATGCGCGCGCAACACCCTGAAACTCGCCTATTGCGTAATTTATCAGTTCTGGTAAGACACAAAGTCTCATTGTTTTAAATATGAACTGTACATGATCAAGCAGAACTTGTAAATTGTTAATATGTCGGCGAAAGTTGATAAAATCAAATTTTGTCGCGCGTACGAAGCTTTTAGTGCCAGCCCGAGTAGGCGAGACAAACCGGTCAATCGTGTCTTACATGGGAGAAAACCCAGCCCGGGTACCCGAGATCTCGGCCGTCTCACAATGCGAGATCTCGGCTAGACGGGCTGGCTCGACTCTCACATCAACACAAGATGAAAATTAAAAAGAAATAATAGCACAATCACGATCTCGGCAATGCGGGCGAGCCAAGTACCCGGCTGGTTCGCCTCCATATAAATACCTTCTTAAGGGTGTTCAGACATATTTATTTTGACCCGTTCTAGGGGGAAAATTCGTTGGACCACAGAGCTTCTAGAGCTTTATAAATTTGATCCCCATGCTAGAAATGCTAGATATTCTGCAGGTATAGTATATATGAATGAAATTCTTTCGTTTGATGACCTCATACAGTGAAATCTTGAAGAAAAAATCTATAATTTCCGCCAACTTAAAAGTTTGCTAACTAAAGAAGTTTCACTAGAACCAGAATTGTTATGTGCAAAAAGTACGCATGCGTTTCTCAATTGAGCAAATCTTAATGACTTTATGGCCGTTTTAATGAAATTTTAAGGGGTATTTTTAAGAAAAAATAGAGTATCTTTGTCATTTTTGGTCTACTCATAAAATCTATGCGTAATTTTTGGGAGACGTGTTTCCCTAGGTGTTAACGGACGAAAAGTAACGATTTGATAAATACTGGCGGAAAAAATAGGAATCTTGTGAGCTCATGTTTTTGCGACTCAATGCCGTCACTCAATCTAGCCTGAAAGAATCAGGCGCGACCCTCCTCCTGTCTCCTGCCTAATCGGAGCTTGCCAGCTAAATTGCGAGTTCAGCCGTAGTTCCAAGCCAAGAATGCTCGAAAAGTCGTCTTGTTCTACACTAGTTAAAAGTTGATGTCCACTGTCTTCGGAATGTTTGATTTATGGTTCATCAGCTTTGCCGATTTCTAAATTCCGGCATTCAATCCAAATATCTCGACGTGACGACGTCCTTCGTTTATTTTTCCATCTATCGCCGTCTGTGTACCGAAGTTCTTCAACTCTTCAAGTGTTTTTGCCAGGTACTTTTTCTGACAAACTTGCTCGGCTTTTTCGTTTTTGTTTGTTACAATTTTATACCTTTTTGCAGAGTATAAGCATAGTGTATACGTACAAAAATATGTTTTTTTCTCCGACAGGAAGTAATGTCCTTAGCAACAGGTTGCCTAGCAACGAAATACGTCCGAATATACCCTTAAGCTACGTTTACACGGAACCGTACGAATTCAAGACCGGTTCCAAATTTTTCTTTCGTGTAACAGGCCGAACCGTACCGTGTAAACGGGGCCTTTGAAGCTGATAATATGAGTAATATGAGCCCGTGCACGAAATTCTTTCTTCGGCCGCAAAAGGAGATTTGAATTAATGTTAAGATTCGTTTACATCTAAACTAAACCAATTCTTCTTTGTAAATTTATAGTTTATACGAGTTTTAAAACCACGCACAGTAAGATCCTAATCAATTGCGTGAGCCAAGTTATCCAGGCTAGTCCGGTTCATGTAAACAGCCCCTTAATAGATTCTGTGTGCATGGAAAGCTGGCCCGAACTGTTAGACGGGTGTCACAGGAAATATGTCCCCCCAAAAAAATGTGTCCCCCCCGGAACAGATTTCCTAGGAAATGTGTCCCCCACAGGGACATGGCCATGCTCCCCAGCCCCAGAAAATTAAAATTTTTTAGCAGATTTAATTATTTTAACCAAGAAATAAACAACAGATACAATACATCTACTTCAAATATTTAATAAGATTCATGACTTCAAATATTTTATATGAAACTGATAACCATACTGCAGGTTAGACCATTTCACTCTATGCAAGAGCTTGAAACAGAGCTGTATAGGCAATTCCCAGATCCCTCAGACCTAAAACATTCAAATACTATGTCAAATTCAAAAACGGTTGTAGGCCTGACTAGGTATTATCCTAGCCACTGGGTTACTCTAGCACACTGGTTACCCTAGCTCTCATGCATTTCCTGTGGGGTTTTTTTGTTTGTCGTATTTACAAGGACACTAGGGTAACCTGGGTGCTAAGACAATAGCTAGGTTATGTTTTGTCCTTGTAAATACATTTGGTAGGGATAACTCACCTACCCAGGACAACTTTTGGTAACCACATCCAATGGAGTTGACCCAGAGTAGGGGTAACCCTACCTTGAAAACAGGCCCTAACTATATATGGTCTCTCACATAACACAACACAATTATGATTGCCAGATCTCACTATCTATTTTATGAATTTATGAAGTACAGTCCACATTATCCAATCTTGACAAAATACTTTAGCTTGTATTTCAATTCTTGCTACAATGCTAGTCTCAAAATCATATTAATATTCAATTAAGTTTTCAAACCATATATATAAACAAATACAAGAAGGGAAAACCCTGAGTGAATTTGAGCTACTTGCGCTGCAAACACGTAGATATATAAATACGATTCTAAACAATAATAAAGGTCACCTTTCATTTGAAGACATGCCATGTGGTCTCAATCGTGGTGAAGGTTGTTATTGTCGTATTTATACGTTGAACGAACTTAAAGTAACTAGAAAATAATTAAGGCAGAAAAATCTGCTTACCTGAGAGCAGCACGAGGTTTCTTCTTGTCATTGTTGGCGTATATTACCACGTATATCTCAGTGCCAAAATTCCTTTGAAGCGTCTTACCAACCTTGGTAAAATGCTCCTTTGCGCAAAGCATCCTTCGCTTGTTGACCCTTGAGTCGACGGTATTAAACTTCCCGTCGTTGTCCTTCAAAGCGAATACATCAAGATCTATCACGTTTGTAAAAATAATCCGCTGGTAGTGATACTAGTGCAACTGTGAAAGTTAGTCAGAATCGATCACTGATCAGTCCACAAATCAGTCGAGAACTACAAAGTAAAACGCCGCTAAACCAATCCGTGCTCTTGATAAAGAGCTATTGAAAAATTAAGCCAATCAGAAAGGGTGATACAAGGGTCTAAATCCGTCGAGAAAACAAAGAAATTCGGCGAATACTCGGCAAACCAATCACAGGTAGCTATAAAGGTTAATTTATAAATTCAACCAATCACAGCGGCTGATACAACAGGCTCAAATCCGTCGAGAAGGAACAAAGTCAACCGCGCGGCGCAGGTTAAAATGTTGGTCGGCTGTCTCACCTAATCGATTATCTCGGCGATCTCGAGAGTCGAGACTGGGGGAAGAAGGATATACGATAATTATTTTTTCTTGCGGATTTTTTTTACCTTAGTCGTATGACTTATTTGACTAACGCTAAATCCGCCCTAGGCCATATTTTCTCTTACTGAGTGCATATGGCTATCAGACTGTTCCACGTTATTCGATAGTTTTGGTGTCAAAATAATGAAAGAGAACGTCCGAAAGCCAGCACGCGGAAGTGCATTAGAATTTCAATTTCGTCAGTGGTCATGGTCATGGCCATGCTGAATTTCCAATTTATTAGTTAAATAGATGTTCAAGTTTCGTTTTTTTATTGATTGCAACATCGTTCAGCTGATGTTTCAAAGCGTTGAAATAAACTTCGGTTTTCGGGTCTGGCATACTCTGAAAAAGGCACTATTTCAGCACGGGTTTTTCTCCGAAGCACTTGGTTTCAAAAATAGAAAAACAAATACATTAATCATTGCCGACTGCGATTAACATTTCAATGGAGCTGTGGGAGACATTTCGGACTCGAGCTTCGTTCCTGGGCCATAAATCGAAGGAAAAAAACTCGTATTCATATTCACCTTATATAAAAATACTTATATACACATTACAGTATTTAGTATAGATATAGTATTTTGAAACATCAGTATTTCGTTCCTCGAAATTCACGGCAGTTTCCTGCTTTTTCATTTTGCTATGTTTAAAATATTAGCCTAGCATGCAAGTTAAGATTGCCGTATATAAGTAAGCTTTCAGTCTTAACATACAACTTGTCCTAACTTTTAACGGCTGCCGTAAATGTGCGATCTATTCTTTATTATTTAAGGCCTCTAATATAGATGTATACTGTCTCGGGCAGTAATTAGTAGGACCCTTCAGAAATATATATTTTTTACTTTTAAAAAGTTTTGTCCACATTACACGTATATCAAGTATCCTGTAAGGAATCATTCTGAGGGAGGGGGGAAAATTTCCGAAGAGGGGGACATATTTCCTAGGAAATGTGTCCCTGGGGGGACATATTTTTTTTGGGGGGGGGGGGGGCAGATTTACTGGGACACCGGCCACAAAATTTCAGTTCGGTCTAACAGGCGAGCTGAGATTAGGCCGGCATGAACTGAACGGCCTTGGGCCAGACTCATGAAAACGATCTATAGTAAAACCATTACAACAATCGAAATATAGTAAAGTTAATTATACGGCCGAAACAGAGAACGCAAGAGTATAAAACGTCTTCGAGCGAAAGCCCTTCGTCAGAGAGAGACGTTCTAACGACCTAAAATCAGTCCGACCTAAGTTCGGGCCCGCTTCGTGTAAACACCACCTGAGTCAACTCGAATAACATTTACACCCAATTCTCATACCCAAGCTAACATATCCACCTGCCTACGAAATTGATTGAAACAACAGTAAATAGCTTTCATCACAAACCTTGCCCAAAGGTTAAACCGATAATCCCAGCAAGGAAACTCCATGGATTATTCAAGGCCTGTAAACAGGACGGAGCGAATCCGAAATAGCTAAATTTTCCATTATTACTAACTCTTAAATTCTCCGCGTTTTCGCAGTGGTCTCCTCCGCGTTTCTTCTGGCCGTTCATCATGAAAAGATATGTTTACGAAACCAATTCGCTGGATGTCCTTCTTTGGTAAGAAAAAACCTGCCCTGGCCGTTGTCTTGGGTCAGATTGGGATCATTAACTAAAAACAGTAATTAAAAGAGGCATTATCACTAACGGCGTTAATATATTAAACGCTTCAAGGCATACTGTAATGTTATTGGTTAAAACTTTTAAATAGTATTGTTATTTGAACATTCCTGAAGATTCATAGCAACGGCGAGGGTTAAATATTATGTATTGGATAATGATCGAGGTTCGACGTCTTCTTAAAAATTATTTTTAAGAAAGCCGAGGAGCTCGATCATTATCCGATTTAATGCATTTCAGAACAGCAGGTCATTATTGGGGTCACTGATGAGGAATAGAAGGTTATTATTAAGCAATAAAAACCTCAAGACCACGATAATGACCTGTTTGGCTTCAGTGAGTGACTATTGAAGTCGCTTATTGAAAATAGCAACCGTTTAAAACAATGAAAAAATGCATTAAAGCCGGCTAATGATCTAGTCAATTGCATAAAATTTTCAAACTCAGTCAGAGAATATTAATATTATAATAGCAAAGCCTTTTCCTCATATTTTTTCCTTTTCACTGCAAAATAATGCTCTACGCAGATGATACTCTTCTATATTATTCCTCTAACTCTGCCAAGGACATTCAGATATACGTTAATGAAGATCTTAAATAGATTTTTCAATGGCTGGATAATAATCTTCTCACATTAAATTGCATAAAATCCAAATTCCTTCTTTTTGGTAGTAGCTAATAGTCGTTTGAAAGCGTTTGCTGACATTTCAAATCAACGGACATCAACTTGCCCGAGAACGAAGTTTTAAATACTTAGGAATAACTTTTTCAGAAAACCTCTCCTGGTTTGAACATTTGGATAAAATATCAACAAAAATTAGCCAACGTATCGGATTGTTAAGGAAGAGTTAAAGCCTTCATTCCAATTAAAGCTCGCCTTACTGTACATAATGCTCTCATTCTCCCACTGTTTGATTACGCCGACATTATATGGGGTGACAAAAATAACCAACCTCGTCCCCAGGGCATTTTGCCTCCACGTTGGGAGGTCGGCGAAAATGCCCTGGCGTCGGCTAGTCGATTCGATAATCGGATTGGCCGGTTTAAAAACTTGATTAATTCAGATACAGTGTAATTTATTCATCAAAATATGAATTGCAATAAATCCACTCTGCGAAGTTCATCCAAAGAATTGTAACGATAGCTTTGGTTAAAGTCAAGAACAACATTAGATATATGTTTCTTCCCGACATTTAAATGTATCCTGGATAATCGTGGGGAGTATCATGATGGATTGCATTTATGATAAAGTTCACATGAGTGATTCGGCAGAGCGTTAAATACTTCTTATTTATTATTCATGTATACGTATTATACAAAAACGAAACACAAAGACCGCATAAATTTTCTTGCCAAAACACCCCAAAATTCTGGGTGTCACGTGACCAGCCGATGCCAGGGCCATTTTCGCCGACTCCCAACGTGGAGGCAAAATGCCCTGGGGACGAGGTTGAAAAATAACTCCTCTCTTATGGACCAACTGCAAATTCTTCAGAATAAAGCTGCTAAAACTATCCTTGATGTTCCTCATTTATCTTCCTCAACTGAAGCCGCCCTAAACAAACTACGCTGGCATTCTATACCGGCGCTATTTACATCGCATTTTAACGATTTTCAAGTGTAAAAATAATTTAATAGATTTTGATTTCGAACTGACTAATATTAATCATACTTATGACACATGACGCAAGGACGATATTTACCTCAGTAAACCAAAGACAAATTGGGGAAATCAGAAACTCACTTATCATGCTTGTAAAGAGTATAACGCTTTGGATCCCAATATAAGATCAATTGAACAATTGCCAATTTTTAAAAACGAACTCCTTAAACTACCACGACCATAATGTTACTGTTTACCTTAGCTTACTTGTTCTTTCTTTGTAATATAGCTATATTAATCATTAGCACATATATTCTTACTTCATAATTTTGTAATACATATCCTGTACTTTATTTCTTTTTATATTTTGTATTTTTATGTTTCTCAGGAACCTTCCGAAAAACACTTTTTGGGAGTTGGTTTTCCCCAATGATCTCAAATAATAGACTCACGCTGGATAGAGCATCCGGTGCTCGCTGTGAAGTCGGAATAAATTAGCGGCGGTCATTTCATGTGGGACCCACTTGGTTTTCATACAGGCACTTTTAAGTTCTCCCAGCGACAGATACATGTCACAAAAATTTAGCTGGTTTTCGTTTAAAATCCGATCATTTAAAGCGAAAACCAGAGGCGAAAACTGTGATTCAGCAATATTGTGGGTCCCACCGGATATGGCCGCCGCGAGATTTTTAGCCTCTCTTCCGACTTCAATTTTTGCCACGCGCGAAACAATAGATGCTCTATCCAGTATAATGAGTATATTATTTGAGATCAGTGGCTTTTCCTGAATAAATATTATCAATCAATCAATCAATCAATCAATCAATCAATCAATCAATCAATCAATCAATCAATCAATCAATCAATCAATCAATCAATCAATCAATTAATCAATCATATAGTTTGTTTAAACATTCTCTCAATTTTGAAGAAACTAGCTTTCAGTTTTGAAATACCAAATATAGACCTTATTCATAAATGCGGGCCGAAGATTTAAAACTTTTATGACCTCGTTTTAGTACATGAAAATAGTCCGGAGGGGCTAATTTATATGCACATATATGAATATTAATTCAACGGCATTTATGAATATGGTCTATCAAGCCTGCACTGAACGTCGCACAATAGACGAATATAATTCAGAGGATTTAATTGTTTGAATTTTATTTGACGAAACTGCGACGTATTTCGACACACGAATTAAATTCGTCTCAGCAATTAAATTCGTCTGAGTCGATGATGCGTGTTCGAAAGAAAGAATTATCGTCGCGTCGAATTAAATGTTTTTCTTCTGTCTGTGACAAATCGGTGCCATGTTTTCAAGGAATCGTTTTCAGGTTCAACGCGTCCAAGTAATAACAATTATATTCGACTGAAATTCGACGCGACATCGCATTTACGTCGCATTAAGGCGGTTTTCCACTAGGCGACATTTGTCGACCGA
Source organism: Corallium rubrum (assembly GCA_964035015.1). Classification (NCBI taxonomy): domain Eukaryota; kingdom Metazoa; phylum Cnidaria; class Anthozoa; order Scleralcyonacea; family Coralliidae; genus Corallium; species Corallium rubrum. Next base: position 3,530,702 of record OZ036011.1, read on the forward strand.
CTCGACATTTTTCTTTTGTCTTGGCTCCACTCAAGAGCTTGCGAGACAAAAGAAAATGTCGCTTCGCGCGACATTTTTCGCCTAGTGGAAAACCGCCTTATCCGACGAAGTTAATTCGAATTAAATTCGTCTGAATTAAATTCGTCTATTGTGCGACGTTTAGCGTAGGCCTAAGTACCATTATTTCACGACATGCTCCCAACTTGACCATTTAGCTCAGTCGGTAGAGCGTCGTAGGCAGCGTTTTAGATAAAGCAGAGTGAAAAGATGGTAAACTGCTGAGAATAGTTTTGATAACGAAATACTGACGTTTCAAGCAGAGTCCATCAGGGTAAAAACAAGAGTGCTATGTGGGCAGTGTTTCGGATAGAGCAAAGTGAAATGATGGTAAACTGCTGAGAATATTTGTCTTCAACAACGAATACAAGGCCTCTGATAAAGACATTTTCCCAACGATCCTCAACAAAAAGTCACTCGCCCTTTAAAAAAATACAACACGTCCAGTTGTGAATTGTGATCGTGTTTGTCGAAGCGCAGGATCGAGGCTTGAAAAAGCATTCACGTACCCATAGTTAAAGATTTTTCAAAAGATCACGTAAAACTTTAATACACTCTGTAGAATGTTGTTTGTGAAATAGACATTTTGTCATTTGCAAACTTTGGGCACAGGGCAGCAGATTTCATGTCTGCGCAAGCGCATTCAAGAAAACATTTTGACCAATCAGCGGTTTTTCTAGCCTGCGTAGCAAGCGTTTCTTAGTAGCCTGGGTACGAAGGTGGAGGAAACGCTTGCAGACTAACCCCGGGATTTTGAAAACCCCCGTTCGTCCACGAACGGGGACTTCTGATTGGTGCTGCTTTAGTTATTCCGTCAATCAAGCGCAATCAACCCAACAGAGCTTCCGGCTTTGAGTTCACATCACAAACATAAATAGCATCAGTGTGGGAAAATTTTGCGTGTTTATCCCGCACAAAATACAAATCCCGCGCGTTGGATAAAAAGGTATTGTGTCACGGAAATCAAATCTCTGCTCGGGTTCGCAGACGCTATGTAGCCAATAAAAATCACTTCCTGTTTTATGTTGCGTGTCTATAAAAAGCTTCACCGAACAAATCTAACCAAATCGAACGTCAAAAAAATCATTGCTTGTGCATAAACATCTTCAAACACACGTTTATTCGGTTTTCAAGTAATCTTTCGAAGTGGCCGAAGAAGTGGCCGAAGTATTCGAAAATGCCGAAGTAAAATCTAGTACTGTATACTGCAATGAACCAGCAATTTGAAATTAGGGAAATTATTTATACGATCGGGATTCGGGAACCACCAAATATATTAGTATTTGATTACAACAATCCCAGATATTTAATTAACTATGCACAATGGAAATTCCGATTTTCCGAATAGCCACAACATTTTAAATGTTTTCACCAAAAGTTTTGATGTTTCACCCCATTTCAACAACTGCTTTAGCTTGGCGACGAGATATTATAATTTGTCTCATGCGTTTCAGTTCAGATTTTTGACATTCAGTCAAGCAATCAAAGGCTGCGCATGCAAAGCGGCCCTGATATGGTTTGTATTCAGACTTTATACGTACAGTACTTGCATACATTATTCCAGTAGACTATAAATTACGGACACTGCGTTCGCTTTTCCGATCAGAATAATCTTTCAAGCGCAATTGTTTCTTCCCGTAGTCAGACGACAAGACAGCAGCAGTGTTTTGATTTTGACAGCTCTTGATCTTCCTTCACGCATAGTATTACGGGCAAAACGCGAAGGTTCCTTCTTCCGCTTCTTTAATCGTTCTTGTCCATGAAAATGGCAAAAACGCTAAAGCGTGGTTCTCATACATCGCCGACGGTCGCAGATCATCGCCGATTTATGATTTAGATGCATGTCAAAACGGGAAGTGCAGCAGCATGTTAAGTAACAAAGAACAATGCAGAAAAGCAGTGCTTTTCTGCATTGTTCTTTATTAAAGGCGGTTTTCCACTAGGTGACATTTGTCGACCGACTCGACATTTTTCTTTTGTCTTGGCTAATTAGTTCCACTCGAAAGCTTGCGAGACAAAAGAAAATGTCGCTTCGCGCGACATTTTTCGCCTGGTGGAAAACCGCCTTTACTTGACATGCATCTAAACCATAAATCGGCGACGATCTGCGACTGTCGGCGATATATGAGAACTAGGCTTACAGAGGATTTCACATAACTTTTGCCGATTGTGTTCCGAAGTTCGTTCGTTACTTCCGGAGTTGGCGACGAACTTCGCAAGTTCATTAAGCTCGGGATACACGTGCGATTTTTTTCTCGCGCCGGCAACGCAACGGGTCAAATTTCATTGCGTTGCTGGCGCGAGAGAGGAAATCGCGCATGTATCATATCTTGCGCGGCAATGCAATTGCAACCTGATGCCTTCCGCAATCGTTGCCGAAAGTTAAAATGGTTTAACTTTCCGCAACGATTGCTGAAAGTATTAAATTACATAGGCATTGTTTTAGCCTGGTTTTAAGGAAACACAGTGTTTATTTCAGACTGGCTAATAAAATTCGCCTTAGAATGATCAGTTTGATGTAGAGCATGCTCGTTTTCTTTCCCTGAATAGTTTCGGTTTAGTACAGATATAGATTAGTCGACAGTCGATGTTCCCAGAGAAAGTAGCGACAAGAATGACAATCTTACTATCCTTCAAAGTATGCATGAAAATCACATTCGCATGGATTCTTCAACTTGAAGAATCAAAGTATCAGGGACAGCTAATAATGGAAATCGCTCACAAAAATAACATTTTTTCCATCAGAATCGACTTCACAGCAACAGCATTGCCGAAGCCAACGCTTCGCTCTGCGATACGTCATGGTGTCACTATTGCGACCCCCTCATAAAATTACCACTTCTCGCTTTCAACTCCGCCCACTCCGCGCCAGCGCCTCCCAGACTGGCCAGAGAGCATGCTTCGCAGGCTATGGTCGGCAGTGCGCCGTGTTTAACCTGTGTAACGGTCCTCTCTCTAGGGAGATGGTAGGGAGTGTGTGTGAAAAGTGGGCCTGCAATTTAATTTTGCATTTTCTACAGAAAAACTGCAGAAAAGAATCACTTGGACTTCAAATAACTATTCAAAAGCATGTAGTAATGTATAGTATGTTAAACGACTGAGTTACGTGGAGGCAAGTATTAAGGTCTTCGTTAAGGTTTGCAAGATCATTTCTGTAAAGCGCTCTCAATTTATCAGAGTTTATGCCACAAAAATAAAATAGATGTCGTTAGAAAGCTATGAATTTGTAGAATACAATTGTGTCTTTGGTTTCGTGATAAACCCAAACCGTTAATAGTTGTGAATTTTTAAATAAAAACCAGAGGACCTCACTCGGGGCAACTTAAGAACAAAGCGTTTCATTTTTCTCAAAAAAAATTTTCGCAGTTAGATTCCGAGATAAATGTCCAGCAAAAAGGGATCAGCGTTTTTTAATTTATTGTCTGGTTTCGAATTTATGACTTAATTTGTCGGAATGTTGGTCGAAAAACAGCATTTTTAACTTTGGTCGTCAATAAAATCGGCAAAACTCGACATATCAAAAAACGCTGACACCGTTTTGCTGGAAATTTATCTCGGAATCGAAGTACAAAAAATAAAACGCTTTGTTCTTAAGTCGCCCCGAGTGAAGCACTCTTGTTTTAATCAAAAAATTCACAACTGTTAACGGTTTGTGTTTATCGCAAAACCAAAGACACCATTGTATTCTACAAATTCATAGCTTTCTAACGATATCTATTTTATTTTTGTGGCATAAATTCTGACGAATTGAGAGCGCTTTAATGATATATACCTATTTATATATACCTATTTCCTATTTCCTAGCATGCCTCAGGGAAGTACCCCTTACTCACTTTCGTTCACCTTTTGCAAGAATGTTAAATGAATCTCCCCCTTTCACGTCTAACATCCCACACATCAGCAAACACAAAGTCTTCGGCGGATACCGTTCGCCTGTCTGTTTTGCAGCTTCACTGACAAATTTACACAGCCAAAGGTTCAAGCTGTAAGGTGACATTTCTTCGAGCCTGATGTTTAAGTCTTGCCCTGACTTAGGGGCCGTTTACATGAATCTGGATTGACTTTCAATCCGGATTGAAATGCGAAGTCAATCCGTGTTTACATGCGAATTGGATTTCTGGATTGAAACTCGTATGAAATATGAAATCCGTAAATATTAGAAAACACGCATGCATTTTTTGTTCTAGCCCTCTCTGTCGCGTTTTTCATTCCGATTTATATTAATTGCAAGTAGTCGAAACTATATCAAGGCGGCTATCAATTCGGGTTTATCTTTTATTATGGTGGAATTTTGAATCAATATATATATATGTATACCCTCAAATTTCTCGGTTTCTTATCGTAGTTTCCAATTCTTCGGCTTCTTGTCTAGATCGGGTCTAGATTGGACCATTTAATATATTAATACATAATTATAAACACGTCTCAACCGTATAAACTCAGTCTATAAACTGCTCCGATATTCCCGTTTTGTAACTAACGGGTCCACTTTTCTGACAACCATTATTCAGCACTGTCGTAAACAACTTGGACTTTCGCATCGGCTTCGCCTTCAATATAGCCATCGTCACTGATCGTCGAACGAAGGACCCAAGTAGACTGCTTTTCGCAAGGTCTCCACCTGCTACAACGAAATTCCTCATCGTGCCATGTTGAAGTCGATGAAGTTCACAGAACACAAATGGCAATATCTGATATATCAGAGTTTTACCAAAACCAGTGGCCAAAACAGCAAAGACATCTTGGCTGTCAACAGACAACAGCGAGCTTTCGAATGCACGTCGTTTGTTCTTAATTCAGATACAGTGTAATTTATTCATCAAAATATGAATTGCAATAAATCCACTCTGCGAAGTTCGTCCAAAGAATTGTAACGATAGCTTTGGTTAAAGTCAAGAACAACATTAGATATATGTTTCTTCCCGACATTTAAATGTATCCTGGATAATCGTGGGGAGTATCATGATGAATATGCTAGCCAGTTGCATTTATGATAAAGGTTCACATGAGTGATTCGGCAGAGCGTTAAATATTTATTATTTATTATTCATGTATACGTATTATACAAAAACGAAACACAAAGACCGCATAAATTTTCTTGCCAAAACACCAAAATTCTGGGTGTCACGTGACCAGCCGATGCCAGGGCCATTTTCGCCGACCTCCCAACGTGGAGGCAAAATGCCCTGGGAACGAGGTTGATTTTAACTTACTTGTGAAATGAATATTTAAATTTAACCTGAATGTCAGGCCTTTATTTGTTCCCGCCTCCGCTAAACCCGGCAGGCGGGCAGAGGTGCGGGCGAGCGAGAAGGCGAGAAAAATAAAGGCCTGAGGAAACTCCTAACAAAACTGTGGGGACTCCGTCCATCTCATGGACGGGAGCTCTGATTGGCTGACTAATTGAAGTAAGGATTTTGATTGGTTCATTCAGATAAATAACTTTCCCAAAGGTGCACCGTCAAGGTGCACACCGTGACAAGGTCATCGCCATTTCTCGAATCTGTTTATAATTACCGTAATTATTCGAATAAACGCCTCCCACGAATAAACGCCGCCCTCGAATAAACGCCGCAGGGACAAGCAAAAATATTATTAAACGCCGCCCTCGAATAAACGCCGCACCTGAAGCGCCAAAAATTTAATAAACGCCGCGGCGTTTATTCGGTACTTATCTTTAAAAAATAAGACAACATTAAATCTAAAGCAGTCTTGGATATTTATTCTTCTCGATTACAATGTTATTTAGTTCAAAGTGGCTATACTTCATAGCTTTGCTACTTAGTTCTCTCTCTAAAACTTCTGCTATGCGCAGTTCCGTGGTGACAGCCGAGAATTTTGCCGGTACAACTAGTCCGATTTCTCTCTTTCTTTTTCCAGTGGCTTTCGCGAATAGTTTGTTCTCAGTGTTTGCGTCTAGGAAGTTCTTTAATAAGCGAGACAGCTCAATTGGGACGTGGCCAGCAAGCGTCTTCTTCGAATTCGGCTGCTTCGTGCCAGTGGGAGGTTTATAAACACCAATTGCGTTTTCATCGTGTTCCTTTGCCTCTGCGCGAGTATCTTTCTCACATTCAAGTATTTCATGAGTTTTGGGAGTCCACACAGACTTATAAACATGGTGACCTCGGATAATCGTGTCAAAGTCTACCTTGAAATACATTTTGAACTCTACTGGCATTGCCCTTGCCATTGTTGCGACTTGCGAGTTAACTTTGTTTGAAATTTGAGAAGGTTTGCATCAAGTTTGTGACATTAAGTTATTACTCGCACTTACTCAAATTACAAACATCGCTCGTGGTCCAATCAGCAAGTGCGGTTTGTATTCATGCTAATTGCAACTAGATCTATATTTTAGCACATGCAATGGCACAAAACCTACAACAAATGAGGAATGGCAGATTCAAATAGGGACCAAATTTCGCACAAAGGACAAAAAAGACATAAATACAGCCTTGCAGTAAAAAACAAGCAATCGCATATGCTGAAATACACGGAAATCGACCTGCTTCTCGCCAATTTCAAGTCGATGAAAGAAGAATACGAGAATGGAGAGCAAAGAAGAGTGATATCGAAGGTGTTCTTGCGGTAAGAAGTAACAAAGTCAAACAAAGAAGTAGATTGTGTGGAGCTGGCCGAAAACCGCTAAGCACGAAGTTAGAGGAAGTTTTAATGGAGTGGATTGAAAGCAGACGATCTCGCGGTCTTCGAGTTTCCAGTAAACTTATAATGAAGAAAGCACAAGTAACATTCAACGATATAAACCAAAATGACGTGACTGACGACGACTTTAAAGCTTCAAGAGGCTGGTTGGCAAAATTTATGAAGAGAAATGGTTTATCTTTGAGAAGAAAAACCTCTATTGCTCAACAGGATCCAGAACGAATCATAGCTAAACTCGTGTCATATGTAATTCAAGTAAGACGCCTACAGAAAAAGCACGAATACAGCCCCTCTGATATCATTGCAATGGATGAAACTCCAGTTTGGTGCGATATGGTATCCGAAACCACTATTGACGCAACCGGGACAAAGACTATTACACTGAAAACGACGGGTCATGAAAAGGCTAGAGTATCAGTTTGTTTAGCTGCCAAGGCCGATGGGACAAAACTTAAGCCTATGGTAGTCTTTAAAGGAGCAAAACGAGAATCCGCAGCGCTAAACGAAGAGTTCAAACGTAGAGCGGTCGTAGCCACTTCGGTAAATGGATGGATGGACACTGAATTAACTCGTACCTGGACCAACTCTGTTCTAGGAGCGTTTTCTTTCAACCGAAGGCTGTTAGCTTGGGACTCCTACGAGTGTCACCTTGTGGACAGTATAACCGACTCTCTGAAATCCAAGAAAATCGATCGCGTGATTGTCCCGGGAGGTTGTACCAAATATATACAGGCGCCCGACGTAAGTTGGAACAAACCATTCAAATCATTGTGCACAGAAAGGTATGCTGAATGGCTGGCGACAGTAGGCATTCACGAAGAAACAGCAGCTGGGAATTTGAAAGCGCCACCAAGAAAAAACATTTTGCAGTGGATTCTGGATTCCTGGGATGAATTGCCTACAGATGTCATCAAGAAATCGTTCAAAAGTTGTGCATTGAACCTTCCAGTTGACGGCTCAGAAGATGATGCGATTCACTGTTTCAAGGAGGGACAGCCGTGCAACACTGGACAAGCCGTCCTGAAATCACAACTGGATATTCTCGACGAGCCAGAAACGAATCCTTTCGACACTGAAGAATACACGTCTTCCGATGTTGAAGAGGCATGCCCTACTATTCAGCTGTTAGACTCGGACCACGAAGGAGACAGTGACATTGAAATAGAATGAAACTTAGTCATTATATAAGACAGTGAACAGTTCAATTTTCATATATATTTATATATATTTAAAAGACATATGAATTTTATTCTTAGTTTTTTAATAAATTCACAGTTGTTGTTACAAAATTTGCAATAAACGCCGCCCTCGAATAAACGCCGCCCTCGAATAAACGCCGCACCTGAAGCGCCAAAAATTTAATAAACGCCGCGGCGTTTATTCGAATAATTACGGTATCGTGTACGTTCATTTAATAATTTATTATGTCGCAAAATCAAACCATAGAAGGATTTTTCGAAACTTGACGCATTTCGGCTATGAGTCTTTGAAACCATCAAGTTTTTAAACCGGCCAATCCGATTATAGAATCGACCAGCCGATGCCAGGGCCATTTTCGCCGACCTCCCAACGTGGAGGCAAAATGCCCTGGGGACGAGGTCGAGTTAAAATATTCGCGTCCGATCTTTATGGGCATCTACAATGGCTCGCCATTGTAAATGCCCATAAAGATCGGCCGCTCATATTTTAAGGGGCTGATTACATGGAGATTTTCAGCCCGGGCTGAAATTTCAACTCGGCTAGCTAACCGGGTTGAAATTGTTTCGCGCGATTACATGGGAAATTTCAGCCCGGGCTGAAATCATATTTTCGTTAGCCGAGCTAAAATATCTCATGACGTAATGAAGAATTTCAGCCCAGGCTGAAATGATAAAGACTCGTAGAATGTGGCTTTTCCGATTCTTTAAACAATTTGAAACAATGATCATGTCGACTTTTGACTTTTACGAGACTGCGGTTGCATATAAAGATGATGTACTCGCCGCTTGACATGTTTAATCTACTTTATTATTTGCTTTAACTCACAAATGGTTACTAAGAAAGAAAAAAGATAGATCTATCTAAATACATACATGTGAAATCAAATTAATACGAAAGAAAGTATATAACTAAAAAACTAAGGTACTTACAAGAAAAATTGTATAAGGCTAAACCAACTCGACCACGGCAAATACATGAAAAAACCTGCTCTAAATCACAAGCTATATATATATATATATATATATATATATATATATATATATATATATATATATATATATATATATATATATATATATATATACATATACATATATATATATATATATATATATATATATATATATATATATATATATATATATATATATATATATATACGTGTGGGTTTTTGGTCTACGAAACGCAGAGTGCTCGATAACATATAGTTAGAGCAAATATAGATTTTCGCTTACCTCAAAAGTCTGCTACAGGCTGTTTCATCTAAAAAAGAATCTTCAGGCAGATGACAATTTTCGAAAACAGGGGGTGCTTATATCCTTCTTGTCGGAACGTGGGAGTGTGGGGGCGAAACAATACATGCATTCATGGCTTTGTTGCGCTGTTTGCGCGGAATTTGTGTCGATGACGTCATTGACTGATAATTTCTGCTCTTTTGTTGAGTAAACAATTCTTGTTTTTATCTTTCAAAATATAAAATTTTTCCTCTAAACATAAATTACATCGTTTTGAACCTCCCGTGTACGAAATAGAATGTTTTAAAATTTGCCAATTAATACTAAAATCCTTATTGTTTTCTTTCAATGCCCAAATATATTTCGAAAGTTCGGTGTCGTTTGCATGCTTTTTATGCTGAAAGGATTTAGTGTGGTTGGCCAATCGCTCTTTGAATGTGGTTGAAGTCATGCCAATGTAATTCTTGATAGTGTTTGTGTTGTTTACTGTGACTGTTGCTTTGTATACTATGTCCCTAGTCATGCATTGTTTTCTAAGTGGACAATTCGTGTTTTTCTTACAATTGCAACTGCTAGTGTCCTTATCCTGTGGCATGTTATTCCTAGATATGTGTGCATTGTGTTTAGTGATTATTGACTTAACATTGTTCATGCAGCTGTAACTTACTTTGACTGTGTTTCTGTTAAAAATCTTATGGAGCTTGTGGTGTGGTGGGAAGTGCTTGTCAATTAGGTTTAGGAAATTACGTCCTATGTTTGTGCTTACACTCTTGCTAAAAGGTGGGTTGAACCAAGTGATGTTGCGTTGCCTATTCCTGCGTGGTTGCTGTGCTGTGTGTTGAGTGTAGCTAAGGTCATGATCAAAGTTGCTGTGCCTAAGTGCGTTCTGATATATGGGTGCAGATTCCTGAAAAACTTGTTCGTCTGATGAGAGAAGTGCAATGCGCTTGTTGATTGATGCAGGTAACTGTCTTGTGATGCTTGGTGGGTGGTTAGAGTGCTTATTTATGTAAAGCGGATCGTCATTGGGCTTCCTATAGGGCCTATAATTTCCATTGTTAAGGTCGAAAGTTACATCTAAAAAGTTTACTATGCGTAAATTTGATTCGGCGGTAATTTTTAGGTCAAACTGCTCGAAAATTTTGTGGAGTTTTTTCCTTGTTTTGTCTGCTAAACGTGCTGATTTACTTTTTATAATAGCTAAACCGTCATCTCTATATAGGCCAATGCTTTCTTTGCCAAACTTCTTACTTAGGTGATTTAAAATGAAAAGGCCTACTAACTCACAAACTTCCGCGCCGTCGAAACAACCCATGGTAACGTCAAACAAACTATTGCTATCTTTTTTTATCCATGAAATTCCGGTATTGAAAAGGAGAGATTTTCTAGCGTGTTTTATTATTGAAATATTGTTTTCAGTTACAGTAGCCAAATTCGAGGCCCAAGATAATGCTTGGTCCAATAGTTTTTCAGAAATAGACGGATAGAAATCGACAATGTCAAACGAAATAAAACTATGTCTGTCCTTATCTTTTATATTGCCAAACCACTCAATTACTTGTTTTGTATTTCTCCATTGGTTTAAATTCAGTTTTTGTCTCAAATTAGAATTAATTTTGTCCAAAATCACCTTACTTAGTTTTCCGGATTCGCTTTTAGCGGGGTTAATTAATCGGCATTTTGGATTGTTTTCGAAATTTTCTTTGTGGTCTTTTAAAGATATAAATGCTTCGCGTTTTTTCATTTTTTCAATTTTGTCGCCGATTCCTAAACTGTTCGAAATTTCTTTTAGTTCTGAATCAATTTCATCTATAGTGTCCTCGGATCCGTGCTTATATGTTTTTGTGATGTTATCATGTAGGAGTTTGTTGTATGTGTCGAGCGGGGTTTCATAAATGTTCCTAGTTTTGTCTGCAAAAATGAAAATGTTGGGAGATGAATTAATTTTCTTTAAATCGGTAGCCAAACATTTCTGAAACTGGTTCGTATATGGCCGAAATTGTATATTTTCGATGAGTTTTATAAGGTCGTCAATACAAAACAAGTAATTGAGTGGTTTGGCAATATAAAAGATAAGGACAGACATAGTTTTATTTCGTTTGACATTGTCGATTTCTATCCGTCTATTTCTGAAAAACTATTGGACCAAGCATTATCTTGGGCCTCGAATTTGGCTACTGTAACTGAAAACAATATTTCAATAATAAAACACGCTAGAAAATCTCTCCTTTTCAATACCGGAATTTCATGGATAAAAAAAGATAGCAATAGTTTGTTTGACGTTACCATGGGTTGTTTCGACGGCGCGGAAGTTTGTGAGTTAGTAGGCCTTTTCATTTTAAATCACCTAAGTAAGAAGTTTGGCAAAGAAAGCATTGGCCTATATAGAGATGACGGTTTAGCTATTATAAAAAGTAAATCAGCACGTTTAGCAGACAAAACAAGGAAAAAACTCCACAAAATTTTCGAGCATTTTGACCTAAAAATTACCGCCGAATCAAATTTACGCATAGTAAACTTTTTAGATGTAACTTTCGACCTTAACAATGGAAATTATAGGCCCTATAGGAAGCCCAATGACGATCCGCTTTACATAAATAAGCACTCTAACCACCCACCAAGCATCACAAGACAGTTACCTGCATCAATCAACAAGCGCATTGCACTTCTCTCATCAGACGAACAAGTTTTTCAGGAATCTGCACCCATATATCAGAACGCACTTAGGCACAGCAACTTTGATCATGACCTTAGCTACACTCAACACACAGCACAGCAACCACGCAGGAATAGGCAACGCAACATCACTTGGTTCAACCCACCTTTTAGCAAGAGTGTAAGCACAAACATAGGACGTAATTTCCTAAACCTAATTGACAAGCACTTCCCACCACACCACAAGCTCCATAAGATTTTTAACAGAAACACAGTCAAAGTAAGTTACAGCTGCATGAACAATGTTAAGTCAATAATCACTAAACACAATGCACACATATCTAGGAATAACATGCCACAGGATAAGGACACTAGCAGTTGCAATTGTAAGAAAAACACGAATTGTCCACTTAGAAAACAATGCATGACTAGGGACATAGTATACAAAGCAACAGTCACAGTAAACAACACAAACACTATCAAGAATTACATTGGCATGACTTCAACCACATTCAAAGAGCGATTGGCCAACCACACTAAATCCTTTCAGCATAAAAAGCATGCAAACGACACCGAACTTTCGAAATATATTTGGGCATTGAAAGAAAACAATAAGGATTTTAGTATTAATTGGCAAATTTTAAAACATTCTATTTCGTACACGGGAGGTTCAAAACGATGTAATTTATGTTTAGAGGAAAAATTTTATATTTTGAAAGATAAAAACAAGAATTGTTTACTCAACAAAAGAGCAGAAATTATCAGTCAATGTCGTCATCGACACAAATTCCGCGCAAACAGCGCAACAAAGCCATGAATGCATGTATTGTTTCGCCCCCACACTCCCACGTTCCGACAAGAAGGATATAAGCACCCCCTGTTTTCGAAAATTGTCATCTGCCTGAAGATTCTTTTTTAGATGAAACAGCCTGTAGCAGACTTTTGAGGTAAGCGAAAATATATATATATATATATATATATATATATATATATATATATATATATATATATATATATATATATATATAAGAACATTACAAGAACAAAAAGCAATACATAATTAAACTAAACTAATAAGCATAACAGCGCATCATTCTACATTTCCGGCCCCTAAAATACGTTTACTGTATTTCACTAATTCGTTCTTAGAAATGCGCAAATTCGCTTGCGTGAGAGCAAACTCAAGTTGTCTGCTCTAGTAAGCATAGCTTAGTAATTGGTCTATCAAATGTTCCTGTCTTTGTCTTGACTCTTGCCCGTCTCACGAAACCTCTCTCATCGGGAAAAACGTCGATAATTCTGCCAATCAGCCACGCATTCCGCGGTAGACAATCATTCACAATCAGTACGACATCATTTGTAGCAAAATTTCGTGTTGGGTATTTCCACTTGTGTCGTTCTTGCAAGGAGGGAATATATTCTTTTGTCCACCTTCTCCAGAACAAATTAGCCATGTACTGAACCTGGCGCCATCTTTTCCGAGTGTAGTTATCATCGCGGTAAAAAGGCCCGGGTGGAAGAGTCGGATCTCGTTTTAGAAGGAGTAAATGATTTGGAGTTAGCGGCTCATCGTCATTGCAGTCGCTTGAAACCTTTGTTAAGGGACGACTATTGATTACAGCTTCCACTTCGGTCATAAGTGTCGCGAGGCTTTCTTCGTTTAAAATCTGTTCTTTAGTAAGAGCGTTCAGAATCTTTCTTACCGTTCGAATACAACGCTCCCGAGCGCCTCCGAAATGCGAAGCTGATGGAGGATTGAAGTGCCACTCGATTTCATTTTGTAGAAGGTAGTCGTGGACTTGAGCTTGGTTCCAACCAAGTATAGCAGTGGCGGATACAAGATTTTTGCAAGGGGGGGGGGGGGGGGGTGACTATGTGCTCAGTTGTTTCTTTCAATATATTTACAAGGGCGCGGGGGAGGGGGGGGGGGCAAAGCAGGCAATACTTACTACGTGGGGGCAGGGTGGCGCTGAAGATGCAACCAACTTCCAGGGGGGTCCGGGCGCATGCTCCCCCGGAAAAAATTTTGAATTTTAGAGTCTCTGAAATAGCATTTCCTGCATTTTGAGGGGGATTTGAAAGAGTTTTAAAGGATATAAATTACCAAACAAAATACCCAAATATATGAATACACCATATGTCGTCATTGTCGTGGACTCATGGGGATATGTTTTATACGTTTATGTTCCAAAATTACTATGTATATTCATATTTCAGATTGAGCTTGTATACAATACGTCTATATAATCGTGATTCTTACTGTTTTAAAATTGGGTTTCAGATTTACAAGATATTAGCGTATCATGATGTCCAATCTTATTGCAAAGGAGAGGCCAAGGAGAGGCCATAGCTACGGCCTGTATCAATAAGCATTGTTATACAATTACAATATAATTGAAGCACGTTTTACACACGAGTAACTGTTGTGACTTGTATAAACAGCCGTTAGTGTATCGCTGTATAATCCTGTATTGGTTGGGGCAGGGAAGGGGGGTGACTAGTCACCCAGTCACCCCCCCCCCCCTGTATCCGCCCCTGTATAGCTTATCGTAACGCCCTTATTCCTCCCACAAAGTTGGTACCATTGTCTGAGTACTCACAAAGCAAAAGTATTTTCAAGATTGTTTTTTCAGCCCGGGCTGAAATTTCTTGTCGATTACATGACAGTTTTCAGCCCAGATAGCTCAAACCGGGCTGAAATTTCAGAAATGTCATTAACTCTTGGTCAGTTGACAGTCTTCGATAGCTAAATAAACCAAAAAAAAACAATAAGAAAAAAAATCCCTGTACTTTACTAACCGTCGAATTTGCTTTTGTTCGGCAGATATTTTTTCCTTCAATTCCTTTTTGTCGCTAAAAATATTATTGGAAGAAGGTCGGTAATTCTAAAACATACTGGTTTCTTCATTGTCATGATCTGTAAGAAAGTTTATTTAGACCGAATTTCCTGGTGGGTCACATTGTTATACGTTTGTCGAACAGCGGCCGGAAAGATTTTGCTGGCCCTCTCTATGTAAGATACTTAATTATTTAAATAAAAACTTCCTTAATCCTATATATACATCAATCAATAATCAGTATATGAGTGTAAAATTATTGCAACATTTGAAAATTGTTGCGAAAATGTGGCCAGAGAGATCTTGTTTTCCAATATTATTCCTAAAGGAGTTCAGACTAGGTAAGTCCCTCATTTCAGTACTTAGTTTTGACGATAGAAATAGCCCTAGATACCCAGCTCGGGTCCGCTGTAATTGGCAATGCTGTTGCGAATACCCTGCCTGTTATGTTTTGATTGTTTAATTTGTACTGTAATTTTTCTTAAATATTTGTAATGTCATGAGGCGAAGTTTTTAGATAAATAAATAAACTGAGTGTTTGTAAACAAGGCCTCAATTACTTCTCCTCTGTACGGATCGTTTTCACTCACGTGATCGGTGCCGGCCCCATCGGGGTGGTAAAAAAATACGAAATATTTGAATAAGAATAGTGCCAAATTCCCATAGGTTAAAGATGGTTACATCAATATGGCCGTCGTGACGTCAGGTGAAAACGATCTTTTCCTGTATCGCTCTACCAGTAAGAAATAAAAACAAAAGAAAGAAGCTGTTTGGGCGATCGTTTTCGCCTACTGGGCACTGAAAATTTTTCTTATTTAATTCCCACAGGTGCATTACTCGATTATCTGCATATTTTGTGCAATACAGTACGTTTATAATAACAATCATAATAATTGAGTTTTGGGTGTGCGCGAGTGTATTGCAAAGTCCAAAGAATTCTATCATGTAGTCCGTTGAAAATCGTTGTGAAGAACAAGGCATGAGACATGGCAGAATTTCTTTTCAAGACAATCAACTCTGTGCTTGGTGGTACACGGACTGAAGATACTCTGCTAACAGACTGTGCAAGCGACGAAGAATGGTCCACTGGCCCTATGAACGGTAAAGCTTTCAAGACATTATTAATTTTTAGCTTCAACTTTGAATGCATCAGATGGTCTAAATTTGCACTTAAAATAGCTATCGTGGGAAGTACAGAGCTCTATTTCCCGTCACAGCTAGATTATACTTATTGAATACCCCGCCACTTTCATGATTCCCATAAACGTTAACGTTAGAATCAAGTTCTGAGATTGGGAAAAGTTCATGATATACAGTTGCCTCGTTCTTTAACACTACCTTACTAACTTCATTACAAGAGCAACAAGCGCATAAAATTTAAGCCTTCGGCTATACATTAAAAGAGCTTTTAGGGAATCCTGGATTGTATTTGTGTCGCTATAAAAACACAGTCAAAAGTGGCTAATGTTGATATTCTATAATCGCTTCCTGGTCACAACAATTCGTGAACGTCAAGAATCATTTAAATATTGTCGTATACAAGAACCGTATACAATATTGTCGTATACAATTAGTTTAATTTTGTATCAATAGCTTCGCAAATGATTCCTAGCCTGTGTGCAGGTGCTAGCATTTCAGAAACATTCGAAACAGGAAAATTGTACAAAAGTAAATAATCTGAATTTAATAGCAGTTCAAATCTCGCCACCACCGCCAGGGGATTTTCTGAACAAGCTGACCATTGATTAAATTGCAAGCTGAATTTCAGGGAGAAAAGATTTTCTTGCGAAGGTAAAAGACATCTACCTTTAATATAACGATTGTGTTTTGCTGACTTTGAAAAAATTTTATTTTTTTGCTTACCATTGTTATCATGTCGAAGAAAATTGTCGATTTCTAACTTATTAGTGTACGGGTAATATGAATAAATGTAGAAATAAAGATTCCTCACGAAGTTCTGATCAATCACGATCAAGAGGTAAAAAAATAATTTAATACTAAGCAATACTATTGGAGTGGAGAGTAATAAAAGGCTCAGTTTGGACGTCGCTGTTGTGTCGAGCCAAATCAAATTATTTAGTTTAAATCGTGTCACAAATTCATCACAAGTCCAACGTATGAAGACAATGTCAAATCTATAAAGTCAAATTCTGTGGATTCATACTATTGTTTTTAGTCATGTAAAACGTGGCCAGTTTTATTGACTGGCACCATTTTGATTTAATTGACTTGATGTACTTCATATATGGTAATTAATCACACAATGATCTGGCGAATAATACCCAGGATACCAGAGGTCATTTGTACTCTATCTATGCATGGGTTAAATATTAATATATATTGGAGTGGGCAAACTTGGGTGGAGTGGACAAACTTGGGTGGAGTGGGCAAACTTGGGTGGAGTTGTCGAACTCGGGTGGTGTTACTGGAGTGGGAAGGAGGGTTACTCCAAATCACTCCAAGGACCAATTCCTATGTTCCTGCGTGATAATCTCACCCAAGGGCCCATTGGGTTATCCCAAATCACTCTTGGGCCTAATTCTCATTGCTGAAATAATCCTACCGGGGCATTGTCCCACTCTTCCTTTATCCCACAGACTGTTGTAATTTGGGTATTATGCTCATAATAATCTTACTTTAAAATGACCTAATTATGGTAAAGAACATTAATTAAGCGGTTATGTACTCGTGATTTATTGAACTGTCAACGAATAGAACCGCCATGTTTACCAGACCAAATTTTTCAAACTGTCATGCAACGGCCACGCCTGCTCAAGTACTTTTTAGTAAAGTGAGAGGACAGGATCAAAATGGACGTTGTGCACCTTAATTTAAGGTGGCTCCACACAGTTTGTTGAAAAATGGAGAATACAAGTTTGGGAGTCCAAAACACGTTCATAAACAATTCGGAAAAAGAATAAAACTAAAAGCAATGCATTGTTAAACAGTCTGACAATGAAAAACTGTTACCAAATAAATAGCAACAGTTGTTGCTATGGCAACAATGACATATCAAAATGGCTGCCAATTACCCTTCAAATTTTTTTAAAATTAACAAACATGATTATTCAAAAAAAAAATTATTCGTTTTACAGAATTTTTTTAAAATTGGCCTATTTATTACTCATACTTAAAAAAATATTGGGGGTCACCAAAGTTTTTTTCGAATTAAATTAGTTTGAAGGGTAATTGGCAGCCATTTTGAAATGTCATTGTTGTCATAGCAACAACTGTTGGTATTTATTTGGTAACAGTTTTTTATTGTCAGACTGTTTAACTATGCATAACATTTAGTTTTAGTCTTTTCCCGAATTGTTTATGTACGTGTTTTGGACTCTCAAACTTGTATTTTCCATTTTTCAAGAAACTGTATGGATTCACCTTAAAGTGCCTATGAAGCGAATATTAAGTTTGTCTTATTCAAACGAACACTTACAATTATAGAGTAACATATTGCTCAGTTTTTCGTTCCCTTGCTTTGTTCTTGAGATATTTTAGTTTGTTTGATTTAATTAAACAAAATTAAACATTTTAACGTCGTACGTGCATAATGAGCTATCGGAGAAGGTTAGGTATCCTTTCTATTATCAAACCTAATTAACTGGAATGAACCATGTGGATGTGTTTCGCCCACAACACTAAACATGTAAATCTTCAAGTGATTATTATATCTGATAATAACAAAGATATATAACTTTTTCTTAACTCATTTTGCACATGTGACGTCAAAATTTTTAATTTGCATATCAAACAAACTAAAATATCTCAAGAATGAAGCAAGGGAACTTGAACAAGGTAAAAAACTGAAAAATAGGTTACTCTACCACTTTAAAAACTTCAAATAAGACAAACCTAATTTTCATTTCATAGGCACTTTAAGCCAATTATTTTTGTAGGTTTTTACCATGTGATATTTTGTCAGGGGACAAATTTTCTATATATGGAAGTTGAGACACGTTGGTACCATTCACGGCAGAGTCCGGCTTGCATCACCCTCTTGACGAAAGAGAAATGCAAAGAGCCTCCCATTTTGTTTTTTTAACTTTCACAAGACAATTGCTTATGCCGACGGTGTGACAGTTTGACAGATTGGGTCAGGTAAACTCTTTGGTTCTACTCGTAGGATATTTATTTTTAGTGAATAGCGAAGCGCACATATGTCGTCGAAGTCATGTTTGTCTGAATTTATAATTTATTCTTGCATTTCCAACAAAAGAAAACGGTTCATTAGAAACTCCTCGAGATTCAATTTCGGTTTGTTTGTCTGAGTTTTGGTCTATAAATAGTAACTGTTGCGCTTCCCTATTTCCAAGGTACCGTAGACTTTGTATTATAGATAAGCAAGTTTATTGAACATTAAGGTGCAACAAACACACAATTTTTTGTAAACAATCGTATGGCACATTTTTTCACTCGAGGACCCGTTCTAGAGTCCGTCAACCAACAAGTTATTAACATATCGGATTCAAACCATTTACTCAGACGTTTTTGTTGTTTTTTTATTGTCAGATGGAACTACCACTCACGATAAGGAAGCCAATTCAGCCATTGAACTCGTAGGGCCGTATTTTGAAGATGGGCTACGACGTATTGACATGGTCCTAGTGTACCGTGATGAACAATCAAAACATGGCGTAAAGGAGGCACTTCTGAAAACAAAACATCAAAAGAAAAGAGATAGTTATTGTGATGAATTACAACGAAATGGTTTGCAAATGGAAATGGAAATATTGAAAGACGACAAGGTTAGATCATAAGAGAAAGCAAGTAAACGAGCAAGTAAAAAAGGGGAAGAATAAGTAAATACAAAAAACGAACGGACGGGCGGGCGGGGGGACAGGTGGGCAGACGGGCAGACAGGGAACGGGAACTGTGGACTATACTACTGAGAGAATTAAAACTAAACAAGGGGGCACTCAGAGATTGCATATACCTTCGCCAGTGAGTTATTAGAAATGTTCAAAAGGTTAAGGAGTCATCCGGCTAACTAGCTCACGAGACCTACACATGCATGAACGAATAATATGCTTGATTGCATTCGTACCAAAATTATTCAAAAAGTTTTACGTGAAATAAGGAAACGAGCACAATCAAGCATTCTTTTTACACACAGTAATTTTAGAAGAGCCAATTTGGCCCCAAAATAAGGGCCGAAATTGTGACCCTCAGCCGGCCCCCTTTTAATGGGGCCGTTTTGGCTCTGTTGAAAGAGGGCCAATTTTGGCTCCTTTTTTGGGGCTGTTTTCAATTGGTCCTTCTTAAGGGGTTATTTTTAACCCTGAAACAGTCCCCTTTTATTGGGGCCATTTTGGCTCTGTTGAAAGAGGCCAATTTTGGCTCCTTTTTTTGGGCTGTTTTGGTCCGTCTTAAGGGGCTGTTTTTAATCGGGGCCATTTTGGCTCCGTCAAAAGAGGGCCAATTTTGGCACCTTGTTTGGGCTGTTTTGGCCCTTCGTATGGGGCTGTTTTTAACTCTGCAAGAGCCCCTTTTTAATAGGGCTGTTTTGGCCCCAATATAATAGTGCCATTTTGGACACTTTTGGGAAAGTTTTATTCCTTTTCAGGGCCTGTTTTTACAGGACTGTTTTGGTCATGAAAAAATAGGAATAATTTAGACTATTCTAAACTTTGAGGAAATCCATTGTGTTAAAAAATGTACTTGCTCCACAACTGATAGTGATACTCTAATTAGCAGCAGAACTCAACAGACAACCACCATGCACAAGTAATAAAAAAGTTTGTATTTCAAATATTATACAATATACAAATAGTAGTGACAACTATAGAGTGCACGACTGTATACCTCCACCAGCAAGTTTTTTAATAACATTATAATCTAAGTTTAAGCAAAACCTAATGGGTTGATCCTTGGTCTATGATAGCATTTTTGCATAGACAATGGCAATGACAAGTCTATTGTTTTGCTTTTTTTATAAATATTTTGTCTATGAATATCAATCACTTGTTAAGATATGGAGAAATGAGTGTAATCAAGCATTCATGGAGAAGCTTACAGACAGAGTTTTATGCAACTTTCAACCAAATTCAACTACTAACATTTAATGCATGCATGTTCACAAAAATATGTTCAATACACAGCAAATCCTGATTCTTATTTTAAGAAAAAAAAATACTTGTTTTAAGCAAAAAAAATGCTTAAAACAAGTAAGACTGTTCTTCTCAGTATAGTACTTACCAAGAATATTATAATTCTTACCTAGAACTTTTTGAGAATAATTTTACTTAAAATAAGAAATAATATTCTTGTGGAATTCTTGTTTCAAGCAAAAAATTACTTGTTTTAAGTAACAAATTGCTGTAAACAAGCAAAATAATTCTTGTCAGTGAGTATAGTAAGAATATTATTCTAGACAAGAATAAAAAAAAGAATATTTTTACTTAAAATGAGTAAAAATAGTCCACAAGTAAGTAAACTTTTTCTAGCACTGATTCTAGAATGGATTCTTGTTTTAAAAAACAAGAAAATTCTTATTTAAAAAAAATATCAAATATACATGTACTGAGTTGCATTATTTATTTGTCTAATACTTAATACAGTGTATATACAAAAATCCCCATTTCTCACTTGAGAATAGAAGAAATAGTTTAATCATGGAAAAGACTTGCCATCGCATAGATGCCCCAAACAAATATAGGCACATGCATACAACATACAGTGCAAACACACCATATATATAATGCCATTCTATACAGTATATATATATATATATATATATATATATATATATATATATATATATATATAATATTATGTAGTATAAGAAGAAAGCATTCCATGGTCCTATTTTAAGAACTTACTGCTACAAATTAATTTAACCAATACAAAGCATTAATTAGTATAAATTATAACTTTTGTACAGTATTGTAGCAAAAAATTAGAAAGTTAAATTTAAGAATACTTAACAGTCTATAGTTAAAAAAAAGCAGACATTATATATAATTATATACATACGAACGTTCTAACATTCTCCAGCGAGCAATACTTTTGCAAGTCATTCAGGGTTTTGGTAACATCCAATTTGAAATCACATCAGGATGAAACTTCTTGTCACCAAAGATTACTGTAGGTCTTAGTTGCAACACTGACAACAACATCTACCACCCTCGAAGACAGTGTATGCCAAATCCAATAACTAGAATATTGCCAATAATGTCATAACAGCTTGCAACATTTTGCTTTTCTGGAACATACACAGGATTTCGCTTCCAAAGTAACACCGCAGCAACCAGACACCATAAGCCCAGGGGTAAAGCTGGACTGCTTCCTCAGTCACCTGTTAAGTTGCTAATCATCCTAAAATTACAAAAAGCCAAATGTAAAATTAAAATAAAGGTTTAAGTGAGAAGCACAGATAAAAGTGTGGTAAATACATGTACATACAGCAGGTCTAAATTTCAGCCTACAAACCAGAAAAATTAAGACCAGCAAACAAATGATACTGTAGGTAATGTGAGGCTGTATATTAAATAAAATTCTTGGTTAGTTGACCAAAATGTGTCACAATTAATAGAACTGTTTAAAATGTATTTTATTGTGCAACACATGCAAATAAGCATCGCATATTTTTTATTCATACATGTATGCCTGACTGAAGCATTTCTTTTTTCTTGATATTTAGCATTGATCAGTTAATTCATGAGCAATTAAAATAATTCCATGGTTAAACCAATGTTTTAAACCAATAAATCCACATGAAATTAGGTTGCCTGAAAAGTTACCAAAAGCCTACATGTATGTAAATCTACTTGCCCAAGTAAAACCTTGGTTGCTCCAGGCAATCAAGCAACAACTATTTTGAACCCAGGATAGGCTCAATTTTACCTGACCCAGTTATAATCACATATTTATTAAGTAAAATGATCAGTCCCTGACAGATAAGAGTAATTGGCAAACTAAAGGCCATGTCACACGAGGCAATTTTTCTTGCAACTTGCAATGCAACGACGTTTCAAGTTGTAATTTATATGAGAAATAATCTCCCATGTAGCACTTCTAGTTAACAAAATAATTTCATTTCAGGTCAGACAACAACTTGCATATGACAGGAACCTCCAATATCTTTTCACCAACATTTCATTGCAAGTTGCAAGAAAAAATTGCCTTGTGTGACATGGCCTTAAAAGGAAACATGTTTAATATTCTTTGTAGTATGGTTTATAGCATACAACCACTGATCTTATATAGATCAGTGCATACAACTGAGAACATTGCTGTCTAGGAATATCTAGTTTTCAAGCTGTGTTGTTAACACAGTAAAGCCTTTTCTTAAATTAAATATTGAAACATAACAGTTGTATGCATCAAAAGGGGAATCAAATGGTCAAACTTTAATTTTAGTAAAATATGAATAAACCCATGCATGCAGGGGGCATGTATTCAAAATTGCCGCACAAAATTGTATTCAACACAAAACAATTTGTCAGTTCCCAAAACAAACCATAAATACTTTAATTGTAATACTTATAAACTACGAAAATAAACATATTTTGTAAGAATCAAACGGCAAATCGTTTGTAAGAACATTTCTATTCCGTAGCAAATAAATAAATGAAGCTACACACTATAATCCCCGAGCCCGGGCGTAGGGCCGAAGGCCCGGAGCCCGGGTGAGGGTGCTAATCTCGACACGCGTGGAGTACACGCGAAATTACAGCAAATGGAAAAGAAATTCTGCGAGATGTTTATATATATATATATATGTATGTCAACAAATCCGCAACTTTCGCAGTTTGGAATTCGAATAGCAGGGTTACTGGTAGACCGAAAACGACACTGTGTCCTGAAACTGGCCAAGCCTGTAAAGAAATCTGCTCTGGTGTATTCTACTTAACTCGAGGGAGAACGATGAAGAAATCAGTTTGAAAACAAACGGCTTTTTAGATCTTGAAGAAAACTGAATGATGCCTGGTCACGGAGAAACCGAAAGAAACCGAACGAGAAAAACAATCTGAATTCTGAAAAGAGTATAGACTGAATTGGCAGTGTTTGTGGTGACAAAAGCAGAAGAAAGTTTAACGGTAGGAGATTCATATTTAACAGTTTAGCTGAGTCTTGAAAAAGAAAATCATGCAATATAAATAATATTCTTGTCTACAGTTGTCTTTGGACGCTAGGACGTGGCATTGTGTCTTTTCTTGGCCACTATTATCTATTTTGAATGAAAATTTGTTATTTGGCTCATCTCGTTGTTATAGGGCTATAGTCTTATTCTTAGGACTATAGTCTTAGGACTATAATCTTAGTCTTAGGACTATAATCTTAGTATTAGGACTATAGCCTTAGGACTATAATCTTAGTCTTAGGACTATATATAGTCTTAGGACTATAATCTTAGTCTTAGGACTATAGTCTTAGGACTATAATCTTAGTCTTAGGACTATATATAGTCTTAGGACTATAATCTTAGTCTTAGGACTATATATATATAGTCTTAGTCTTAGGACTATAGCCTTAGGACTATAGTCTTATAAATTTAGTCAGGACTATATATATAGTCTTATAAATTTAGTCTTAGGACTATAGTCTTATAAATTTAGTCTTAGGACTATAGTCTTAGACTTAGGACTATAGTCTTAGTTTAGGGCTATAGTTTCTTTTTTAATATTGACTTTGTATGCTCTTTCGGTGTGTCAATACTTAATACTACAGTACATGACTACAGCCAGGTGAACTTTGCAATGAATTTTCTTTGATGTTATACTGGTTTGTTTCTCTCTTTCTATTCAAAATTTTTCAGGCTGTTAATTTTATGCACCTATCAATGTTAAGCCCGAGGGGGGGGAGGCCGGGCAGATGTGGGGGATTTGATTTTTCGGAAGAATTTTTGGGCAAAATCCCCACCCTGGAGCTCAAAATATACGTCAAACTAGATCAAATCCCCCCGCCTCCGGCTCTGTCACTGTTTGTCCATTTCAAAAGAGGCATTTTCCTCTCAAAGTTGTGGATTTTTACAAAAAGCAATATATTCCAACACTATACTCTCTATCAAAAAGCAAAACAAAGGCGACTATTTAGCCCGAACAAAGGCATCAATTCAAATACAGTGAATTTAGAAATAGCTTATGGTTATAAACACGTTTTTGACAAATACAAATCATCAATCTTTGAAACGAAAACGACAGCTTAGTGAGCTTACCTTCAGAAATGGTCTCCTCGTGGTTTGTTTTTTAAAATCCAAGATGGCCACCCCGCAATCTCACCAGATTCTGCGCTCCTTTTGGACAGCAGCGCTAGACCCGGTATCATTGCCCGGTATCAAAGGCCCGGTAAACCCCGGTGCCAAATTAACTGCCCGATATCAGTTCTGTTCTTCTCGCCAAAAATTCAAATGTCCCCACTCCGGGGTCTAGACTTTTAATCAAATTCCTGAGTGTGGGGAAGACAATGAAGTTCAAATCCCCCACATCTGCCCGGCCTCCCCCCCCCCCCCCTCGGGCTTAACATTGATAGGTGCATTATTATTACATAGACTAAATATAAAAACTATAATAGACTTAAATAAAAAACAAAACTACCAAAACCAGAAAGTGTGTGTGATGGTGGTGGTGGTTTACAAATATGTATATATTAAAAGTGGGCGAGGGGTTGTTGCGATCATGTATTTCTAGTATGTCAGATTGTCAGTCACGAGGTCAGTCAGTATACCTTGCTGACTACACAATTGCTGATTAAAGAATCTATGACTTACCTTTAATACTGTGATCGCATCCATCGTCTGTATACGTCTAGGAAAGCACCATTTACAACATGCAGAATTGAAGCAATAAATTACAAAGGCAAAGGCCAACCGAACGAACCAGGGCCGCCAAGAGCCAGGATGGGCCCCGGGGATAGATGGGACCGCGGGCCCCTAAATGTTTCTGACGAATGACGATTGGA
Source organism: Corallium rubrum (assembly GCA_964035015.1). NCBI lineage: Eukaryota > Metazoa > Cnidaria > Anthozoa > Scleralcyonacea > Coralliidae > Corallium > Corallium rubrum. Next base: position 3,556,245 of record OZ036011.1, read on the forward strand.
AGCAGTGAAGATTTGAGACAATTTTTTACACACAGTACTGTAATATATGATACTGTATTATTATTATTATTATTATTATTAGAACTTTATTCGAGTGTCAGTGTGTTTAGCTTTTTACAAACTAATTGAGGACACTATTTAGCTATCAAGTCTACGGTTAATATCTAAAATACAATATGATAACAAGTATATAAGATTAACTACAATTTGCTAAAATATATTACAAGGATTTCATACCAACCTATTACATTGCGCAAAGTTCACAGCTATTGCATCCGTCTTCAACTAGACTGGCGATGTCAATATTTCTAATGTTGTGTTTGAAAGAACTAAGACTAGGCTTGTTCTTATCTTTGCTACAAAGTTTTGACCAAATATATGGTCCTGTGTATCTCAATGAATGTTTACCATACCGTATAGTGTCAAACCGAGGCATGTTAAAATCTCCATTTCTAAGGTTATATTTCTTGCCTTTCAAATCAAATAGTTCTGTAATACCAGTCGATGTCATGCCATTCTTGACTTTGTACATGGTGATGGCAATATCTTGCAATCTTCTATTATACAGAGATGGTAAGTTAGCCTGTTTTAACAGATTTTCATATGAGGTCTTATTTGATTTGTATACAGCTCTAAGAGCCCGTTCCTGAATACGTTCCAATTTACGTCGGTCGGAAGCTTTACAGAAATGCCATACTAGGTGACAGTATGTGAGATTGGGTAGTATAATGGTCTTATAAAGTAGAAGTTTAGATTTACAGGGAATGAGATTACGCAGTCTCATTAATACCCCAACCTTCTGGCTGGACCTTCTACATACGTCACTGATATGTCGTGTGTAGCATACAATTTATTGACTGTTTTAAACATTTGAATTGGTCTAAAACGTATTATTAATATTATATACACATATCACAAAAGCAAATGCTTTGGATTAATTTAAATATGGAAGAGGCGAAACCAGGATTCATGATTAAAGTTTCAGACGTTCTGCGGAAGTCTACGTCTAATCTAACCAGTAAGTTTCTAAAGCCACAAATTGGCAAGTTGCGGTGGTAATATGAGACATTAGCATTTATTCCTTTTGAAAACTCACAAATTTGCATATGAAAAACAATAGCGATTTGAATACATACCATTCACCCGATTTCTCCCAGCTAGTAAATCACTGTCTTCACATCATCACAGATTGAAAGAATTTCTAACAAAGCTTATATCGGACAAGTTTGGAAGAGTGCGTCAGTCCCAGTCGTGTATTAAACGCGTGTTTCGGATTGTGATCGCGGGCCCCTAGCGGGCCCCGGGCCCCGGGGCAGTTGCCCTGGCTACCCCCCCTTCTCGGCGCTCCTGGAACGAACTTCCAAGTTCCAACTCGAGTATTAAATCAACGCGTCACCGTCTCACCGAGTTCCCGCGTCATCATGGGATAACAATCCCGCGTTAGCCTCGCGTGGTCTTAAGGTAGCACAAACCGTTTTGATGTAACCTTGCAGGTTGTATTCGCCACACATTGAGTTTTACAAATCAATACATTCTACTTTTAAGTTCAACTTATGGGCTAGTATATTTAGGTCATTTGACAAGTTTTGTGTCTAATCAAATTGGGACCGCAGTAATTGGCGATTGCTGTTGCGGCAACCCTGCCACATTATTTTAGATTTTACGTTATAACTTAACTTTCACTGTGAGTAATGAAGTTTGTTTGTTGTTGATGTTTTGTTTTTTTTTGTTTTGTTTTGTTTTGTTTTGTTTTGTTTTGTTTTGTTTTGTTTTTTTGTTTTGTTTTGTTGTTTTTTTAATTTTAATTAATTACTATTCTTGTTGAACCTTGTGGCAAAACTTAATAAATAAATAAATAAATAATAAATGAATAGTGTGTAGCATACTGCACTAAATATTTGTTGAATATTTAAGATATTTTCATGCTCTAGAATAACAAAATCATCGTTGCCAATTTTAGAATTAAGAATTTATTAGTTTATTACGTTTAAGTAAAATGGATCATTTGTTTATCTATGGCAAGAAAATATGCAAAAAAGGCACTAAACGTGGGGCCGATATAGCCCCTGAGGTACTGAAACAGCCCCTGTGATCTGTTTTGGCCCCTGTAAGGACTAAAACAGCCCATCTTTGAAAAATCCAAAATGACTCCTGCGGGCCGAAATGTCTTGCCAGCACACTGAAGTACTGTATGAGATAAGGCGTACAGCCAAGAACTGTGCAATTTGTCGCCGGTACAGCCCTTGTGTTCTGTTTTGGCCCCAATAGGGGCCAAAACAGCCCATGTTTGAAAAATAAAAAACGGCTCTTGGGGGCCAAAACGCCTTGTACTTGGCCAAAACAGCCCCTAAAATAGGGGCCGAAATAGTTCCTGAGGTACTGAAACAGCCCTTGTGTTCTGTTTTGGCTCCTGCTTGGGGCCAAAATGGCCCATGTTTCAAAAAGCCAAAATGGCTCCTGGGGGCCAAATTGGCTCTATTAAAATTACAGTGCACGTAGAAGCGTGTGGGCAGGTTTTTTATTAATTTTCATTAAAATTTCGATCAAATTCAACCAAAATTAAATAGTTGGTCCTTGATCTATGACAAAACGTTTATGAAAATCTGTGCAGTATTTCGTAATATATTCTGGCAACAGACTGACACACAGACAGACCGACCGACAAAGAAACAGAGGTGAAAACATAACCTCTTGGCGAAAGTGATTCTTTGAACGTGTATTTATTCTGACATAAACTATTTCTATACCTCACATCTTTTCACGATTATTCCTCTTTTTATATGTCAGAAAATTCCCGTACATTTTATCAAACTACATGCGACATTAGATGTTCTAAAGAAGAAAGCAGAAGAAATGTTACTCAGACTTCCTTTTGCTACCGAAGACGATAACTCAGACAACCAAGCACCTCCAGCTTATTTCCCCTTTGGACAATACATGATGTATCCTAAAAATGTCAAAAAAAATATCATTCAAAGAAACCAGCATTACTTATTGGCACGCTTTTCTAAACGTCATGCAACCAAATTTTTTGACAATGGGGGATGCTTTGATACAATCGATTGCATACGCATTGTCCAACGCATTCTGAATGAAACTCGTTTTTCTGAAAGAAGAACGGACTTCGGAATACAAACACTGTTGTATCAGAAGGTTTTCACAGATGCCTATCCTGTTCATGATGGTTCCAACGAAATTAGGGAAGACAAGCTGCCTAAAAACGTTCGACAAAGACTCGGTCTTGGCTGGGCAACATTTCGCAAGATTCACAAAAAACAACCAATCGATTTGATCAAAAATTACTTTGGAACAGCCATTGGTGTCTACTTTGCATGGCTAGGCTTTTGCGTGCAAATGTTACTGCCAGTTGCAGTGCTAGGTGTTTTGATATTAGCTTATGGACTTGCTTCAACTTCTGTGGGCAGTTATCCTATATTGAAAGATATTTGCAACCATAGCAACGATGCACGGTTTGTTATGTGCCCTCTCTGTGATAAACAGTGTTGGTATTGGCATTTATCCGACATCTGTGAGACAGCCAAGATAGACCACTGCTTAGACAACGATATGACGGTACTGTTTGCATTCTTGATGTCTGTGTGGTCCTCTTTATTAACAGAGCTGTGGAAGAGGCGTCAGACAAAACTCGCTTTCGATTGGCAAACGTACGACTTTGAACGAAAAGACGAACCCTTGCGACCGGAATACATTGCCATGGTATCAACTGTTCGTAGGAATGTCGCCACTGGGAGAGTAGAGCAATACATTCCATGTACCACGCTGTGCAAAAAGTACGGGGTTGTAGCAATTGTTGTCGTCTTTATGGTCACTGTCGCATTGGGAGCCGTGGTAGGCGTGGTTGCATATCGCGGAGCGGTCTATACAGTTCTAATAGCCAGCGGTCGCAGTCGCATTCACAATGACGCAAGAATTATCACAGACGTCTCTGCTGGTATACTGAATCTCCTAGCCATCAATATGTTGAGTTTGGTCTACCGTCGAATTGCAAAGGGTCTTACTGACTGGGAAAATCCACGAACTCAAAGTCAGTGGGAAAATAGTTTTGCTTACAAAATGTTTGCATATCAGTTTGTTAATGTGTATTCGTCTGTTTTTTACATTGCATTTTTTAAAAGTGAATTGTTTGTTGGTACGCCTGGGCATTATGTTCGCTTTCGTGGTTTCAATAGTGACCATGGATTCCGCTTAGAAGGTTGTACTCCCTCGGGCTGTCTAATGGAACTCTCCATCCAGTTGGCTGTTATCATTGTTGGTCAACAACTGGTGGAAAGTATTGCGGAGCTGATAAAACCGTAAGTCTGTTCTCAGTGTAATGGAGATAGGTTATCTTTAAAGCGCTCTCTATAGTAATCTTAACCCTTTTATATACATAGCTTTTCCGGACGTCTCCCCTTGACGAGTAAAATCGTCCGGTGCTAAGCCCTAATCAAACGAGAACGCAAGTTGGCAGTCACAAATTTCTGTGGCGGTCGTTCGAACACCCAAATTAACAAAATAAAGGTTTCATGAATGTTTTAAACAAGTTTTAACTATGTCACGGTACATAATGTTTTCGGGAAATAATTCAGAGGGTCTGGCTGAGATAACGTAACTGCCAACTTGCGATGGCTTGTGCTCTCGTTTGATTAGGGCTTTAAAGTTAAAAGATAAAGTTGTTCCACAACAACAACGCACGGAAAAGGGCTGATCAACAGTGTACACATAGTGTGGCATGTGTTTATCCCTTCCATGCATGGCTTTTGGAGACGCACGTTTCTCCTTGAAGAGTGAAATAATCTGGCGTTAGACAGAGTAAAAAAATAAAGTTCTTCCTCAACAACAACAACAACAACAACAACGACGACGACGACGACGACGACGACGACGACGACGACGACGACGACGACGACGACGACGACGACGACGACGACGACGACGACGACGACGACGACGACGACGACGACGACGACGACGACGACGACGACGACGACGACGACGACGACGACGACGACGACGACGACGACGACGACGACGACGACGACGACGACGACGACGACGACGACGACGACGACGACGACGACGACGACGACGACGACGACGACGACGACGACGACGACGACGACGACGACGACGACGACGACGACGACGACGACGACGACGACGACGACGACGACGACGACGACGACGACGACGACGACGACGACGACGACGACGACGACGACGACGACGACGACGACGACGACGACGACGACGACGACGACGACGACGACGACGACGACGACGACGACGACGACGACGACGACGACGACGACGACGACGACGACGACGACGACGACGACGACGACGACGACGACGACGACGACGACGACGACGACGACGACGACGACGACGACGACGACGACGACGACGACGACGACGACGACAACAACGACAACAACAACGCGCGTGAAAGGGCTAAAAAGGGACTGGTATCAAGTTTTGCGTCGGAATAGATATCTTGCGGTTTTTGATGGGGTTTTTTGACTTTCCGGAAGAAGCTTATAACTTTCTAATACTTTTTTGAAAACCATTTTCTCTGACATATTTTGCTTAACATAAACAACATTAAACTATGTGAACAACCGCAGATCTATTTTGCATTAAAATGTTTCGCAAATTGGTAAAATTTTAGAAGAAAATGATAAAAATATCAAAAGATTTCCTATCTTTAAGGCATATTTTTCCATGGTAGAAAGCTTACAGAAGTAAATAATAACAATTAAACTTAGGCTACTCCAATTTGTTTAGTATAGACTGTATAGTCAGGCGTTATATACAGGAACCGTACCGCGGATAGCATAAAATAAACAAGACAAATGGGTCAGGTGTTCACTCGGGCTACTGGAAAGTGCAGAGGTCTCTATAACGCGCGAGCGAGTGAGTAAAAACACATGCATGGTACATATAATATACAATTGTATACAAGCTTCCTACTCAGCATAACAAATATAAAACTTGTTTAGTAATAAAGGACATAACTAATATGAAAAAATATAAAGATACTGTCGTGATCAATGTCAACAAACAAGAGAAAGCGCTTACGCTAGGTAAACAGCACGCATATGTTCTTTAATATACTGTGCAGGCCCTTTGTTGTTTGTGTCTCTAGTCCTCAAGTCAAACTTCCTAGGTATACTGATGTCAACACGGTATTTTTTCGCGCCTGTAATAACTAACTGTAACTTCGTCTGTTCTGTCTTCATTGACAATCTTTGTCAGCAAGATTACTGATAAAAGTCTAAACGTTATTCGTCACCGAAAATAGGCAAAGCACTATCTAATTCTCCAATAGAAAACACAGTTCGCAATACACAAAACACTATTGCCTGTATTTAAGGTATTTCCAGACAGCGTTCATATGTCGAGTCCCTTCGGGCGTCAGTAAATATCAACAGCTCGATCATGTTTAATCAGCGATTGCAAGCGTAGGCTATATGAGATCAAGATACCTGGTAGCGGAATTGCTGAACAATAACTACGTCTATGAACACATTGAACATGTCCACGAAAGAACACTTCACTAGTTCACTTCAAACAACTTGATCAGACCACTGAAGAAAGAACATATAGCATTTTAGCACGCATCAGTTTCGCAAAGCCTGACGGGATGACGTAATGATTGCCAATTCGAAACAACAACGGAGCCGAAAACCTAGACTCGTCTACCACAGGTAGCCTATAGTGTTCTCAAATTCATTAATAATTCATGAGGGAACTTCTAACGAAATCAATATTTAATCAGTATTTATAAATCTGAGGAAGAATTGTACCGTCAAATTTAGCAAATTTGAGGTCGATTTTCTCTTAAAATATTGATTCGTTTCAGAAACTATATCCAACGCTCGTCAGTTTTCATCCTCCGATGTCTAAATACAGCCAAGGTAGTTAAAAAACTCGGCTTCGAATATTTGAAAATCGGAGGAAGAACATTGACTCATGTTAGATATATTACTTATATATGGCAAAAACTAACTAGGTGGCATTTTTTTGAAATTTTAATCGAAAAAACCTCTAAATATGCGTCTTCAAAAGTAAGAATTCTCAAAGTTTGACAAATTTATGCGGCATTATTATTATGGTAACAACATATATTAGCATTTTAAACAAAGATTTTATAAGTGTGGTTGTTCTTTTGCAGTGTTGTGTATACATAATAATTATGAAACGGTTATTTTAAAGTCAACAATAACTATAGTGTGTATTAAAAAAACGGAACCCTTAGGAAATGAATAAGTATTCTGTTCAAACAACCTATTGTAGTAGTTTGAAAGCCCTAAACACCTCCTGTTAGCCACGGATGTGTAAAAAACACGGTATTACACACCTGGGAAATTAAGATAACTTGAAATGTATGCATGGAGGTGAAAGTATTTAAAAGCTTTTTCTCTTCCTGTTTAACTTATGTGCTGATTAATTTATAACGCAGCGCTTTTAGGGCTTTCAAACTACTACAATAGGTTGTTTTAAAAGAATACTAATTCACTTTCTAAGGGTTCGAGTTTTTTTTATACACACTGTATAAAAAAACTAAAACCCCCTAGGGAGATACGTATCGATCTAAATTGTTCACAGAGTTGGCAAAAAGCTGCGGGTATGCGGGTATACCACTCGCGGGAAAGGTTTAATGGTAAGGAAGGGTAAGTTCGAATTGAAACACGCAAAACATCACATAAAACAATTTAAGAGTTTTAGAAAGCTATAATTGATCACGCAAAATGTCAAGGTGGAAAGTGTTGCAACAAAATACTGCATATACATATATAGCCTAGTTTCTAGGCTTTTCGTTTCCGCCACGAGCTCGGTTTGGGTTCTTTGGACATACAGTAACCAACAAAAGCGCAGCACTTGTAGTAGCAGAAGTCAGGCCAAAACGTCTAAAGCCTGTCTTTCCGCACCAGTCAGGAGTATTTTAATAGAAGAATTAATTTCGTAGCAGACTAGCAGTCAGCTAGGAGCAGTCAGTAGTCAGTATCAGTGTATGGCAAAGCTAAACAAAGCTGGAAAGTCAAAGTAAAAATAGGCACACTGTCCCGTAGACCAGTTGACACAAAAATCACGCTATTTGTGAATATTACGAAAGGCAAAAGCCCCACAATTTTGAGGAAGGTTGTACAAACTTGAATTGAAATCATTTCAATTCAAGTTTGTACAACCTTCCTCAAAATTTAATCCTCTCCGAAAGGAGGTTGGCAACTTTTCCCAACAGTAGTTCCGAAGGCAAGGCTAATGGCGCCTGGAATGGAAAGAAAAATTATTTGACAGAATGTCGCAGTTGTAGAAATATTTAGGGTCAACACTCTTATAATATTTTGTTTCAATTATAGTTTGGCAACAAAATGGTGGAACATTCGCAAGAAGAAATCACAATTTAACACGCTGTTACAATGGCAACAGGATTATTGTTTAGCTCCAGTTAATGACACACTCTTCTGGGAATATTTAGAAATTGGTAGCAATGCTATATATTTTATAATATTATACTTCACTGTTACGTAACCGCTAGCGTACATCACGGCCGGGCTATTCGAAATTTGAATACACCGCTCCCCTTCCGTATAATATATCACTCAGTATAGACCCTTCGCTGGGGGTATTCCGCTCCAAGGTAACTCGCTCCAGGTCTATAATTGATAAATGCCGTGATTGCTTTCATTTCCATTCTTCACACGGTGGAAATTTAATCTCTACCTCGCTCATCAGCATGTATATACCTCTCCTAGGGCCGGTTTACTTGGAAGCCGGGATGGGACGACGTTAAGCTACTATATTTTCCCTTTAGTTATTTCATTTCGTTTATATGAAGAATGTGATTGCCGGGACGTTTTCTGTCCCGTCCCGCCTACCCGAAATCCCAGCTCAACCGGGATCCATGCAGGTGTCCCAGGAAATTTGTACCCCCAAAAAGTTGTCATCCCGGAGCAAATGTACTAGGAAATTTGACATATTTCCTACTAAATTTGACCCCTTCTTCGGCAATTTGTCCCCCCTCAAGAACACGCTTTACTTTATCTTATAACGTACTCTATACGCTCAAAAAGCGAGAAGCTAGTTCTGAAACCAAGTTTCTAAAATTTTCTGTTAGTATGAAATTGAATAAAGAGTGCGGGTTAAATAAAAAAGATTCACTTTAACTTATAACGCACGCCGTTAGTTCGTCCTTTAATTTTAGAACCGAGAGGCCATTTGTGGAACCAAGCTTCTAAAGCTCTGTCAGTATTTAGAACTTGAAATTGAATAAAACGTGCAGCTTGTGTTAGGGAGGAAAGCATTATAAAGGAGATCGATTTTGTTTTGTCATATATATATATATATATATATATATATATATATATATATATATATATATATATATATATATATATATATATATATATATATATATATATATATAGTTCAATCTACAGACACGTGTTTCGCTGTACTACAGCTCATATATATATATATAGCTCTATATACAGCTCTTATATATATATATATATATATATATATATATATATATATATATATATATATATAAAACATTCAGTTATAGACCCTTCGTTAGGGGTAATCCACAAAAAAATCACCCCTCGGGATGTTTCGTCCCGATGGGTAATTTTTTGTGAAACACCCCGAGGGAAGGGTCTATAAATGATATATTATGCGATTCATGAAAAACTTATGTTGGAAAGTTTTCAGAAAGTTTTGAAATTCCAAAGCTTTTTTAATCTTTTTTAATTAGTCACGACACTCTTGCGACCGTGTAAGAGAAACCAAACAAAAAACATACAATGGGTAAGTTGCCGGTTGCCAGTCCCTGCGCTGTTTCGCAATGCTTTATGGGTACGCTAGGGGGCAAACAAACTCTGAAACTCGAAGGCGAATATAAATAATTCATAAGATTCATCGTTGAGAAGCATTTTGTAGTCAAATCTCATCAATATTTACGATATGTCTGATTCCTATTGGCAGACGAGAACTCAATGTTCGTGGTGACGGTAACTGCTTTTATAGAGCTATATGGCTCTTGCAATAAACGAGAAGACAGGTAGAGATCACTGGAAAGTCGGAGCGTCGTGACTGTTCACGTCCAAGTCCATTCAGGAACAACTGGCGAAGAGTTGCAAGGATGATACGTGGGCAGAAACTGTTGATATATTTAGCTGTGCTACTGTTCTTCAGCGAAATATTATGGTGTATTCGACCACCAGAGGAAAGTGGATGAAGTTCTATCCGCTGGTAAAGACTGCGCCAAAAATCACTTACAATCGACCTGTGATTGCCCTAGCCGTTGTGGCGGTCTGAGATTGTCACCGTGCTGAGATTGTATATCGATTTGTGTTATCAAATGTTTGACGTTCAAAACATTCAAACTTTTTGCCTTCAAATGGTTTGTGGGTTATGGTTTGTTAACTTCTAAACTCTGGATATATTTAATAATTCAATGGAATATGATCAATACAAGACATCTTAATCATTTAGTTAATGTCCGAAACTTTCGTCATGCATTCTAGTTCACGAGCGGATATAATACTGATTTTTTATATAATACTGAGCGGTATAATGCAGATATTGATATACAATCTCAGCACGGTGACAATCTCAGACCGCCACACCGTAACGTTGGTGCTGTGGGACGTAATCACTTCAATATGCTTCGGTTTTCGGGGAATATATTCAATAACCCTAGCAAAACAATAGATCAATATTCCCCTAAATATTTCTTTCCTATTGTGACTCCTGTCAACCTTGCCATGTGAAAATTAAGTACATTATTATTTTTGAGGCACCTCAGGGATGTGTTTATTCACATATCCCCTCATGGCTTCAAAAATAATAACCTATACTTAATTAACTTTTTCACATGCCTCAGTTTCCTTTGTTCTATTAAGGGAATATATTCAATAGCCCCTGGCAAAACAATAGATTAATATTCCCCTCTAATATTCCCCTCTACCATTCCTCACTATAATATTCTCCTCTAATCTTCCCAACTAATATCCCCTGCACCACTCCTTATCTTATGAAATCCTGTCAATCTTGCCATGTGAAAAATAAGTAAGTTATTTTGAGGTCCCTCGGGGATATGTGTTTATTCACCTCGGGCTTCGCCCTTGGTGAATAAATCACATCCCCAAGGGGCCTCAAAATTAATAACCTATACTTATTTAACCCTTTAACTCCCACCATGTCAGGAGGTCTTCCCTTGAGTAAAATTGTCTGGTGTTAGAGTAAAAAAAATAAAAAAGTGCCAAATGGCACTGAAAGGGTTAATAACCTATAAACAACCATAGAATTGAACTCCAATCTCTATCTTACTGTAACCGTTATAAATTATTGTATACAGTACGTTATAAATTATTATGACAGGGCATTGTATTCAATTTTTGCAAAATATTGAGATTTATTAGTCACAGATCAATTATTTGTTGTTGTAAAACCACAGATTATTTGCATTAAATAATATCATAAAAGTCAAGTCCCAGATATTTACAAATGTTACTACAAATACAAATATATACATCTCGAACAGAGCACATGAACATTGACTTAATTTCACTATTTACCTTACAGACAAGGTACAGTAGGCAGCAGGACTTCCCAAGTTGCTTTCTGAAAGAGTCAATTATTGATATGTATTGTTTGATCCACACTCTTATTGCTTGCTAGGCCTAGATGCACTGCATGAGTTTAGGTTCTTGTGCAAGTACAATGTTTTTTAAAGTGTTGTAAATTTTTGATAAATTATACAACCACATTTGAATGTTGAGAAAAATAACAATATAGTATTAGAACAGTTTAGCAAAACAGATTAGTACAGTACTTGGATGGGTGACCACTTGGGAATGACCCCATTGTCGAGCTTGTAACTCACATGAGTAGAGTTGTAGTTGATCTCTCCTGTGCTTGGAGGGTTTTTCACCAGTGGGTTCTCCATTTTTCCTCCCCATAAAATCAACTACCTACTGTACATCTTAGCTGTGATCCGTGGTCTGAACTGTGTTGCATGGCAGCTGCCTGAAAAACCTTTGATATGCCTCGACATGGCCATATTGATCAGCTTCCTTTGTAATTCAGCCAATGCGAGTAAAAAGGATTAGCCCCCAGTGCTTTATTATAAACCAAACATGGATAGTCAGTA
>OZ036011.1:3568604-3653604 GCA_964035015.1 Corallium rubrum
GAAACACCATATTTTAAGGAACATTAGAAACAATGAAAACATTATTATTCTGAAGCCTGACAAGGGAAATGGAGTAGTCATTATGGAACGCCAGGTATATAAGAACTCTTGTCTTAGTATTATTAACAATCAGTTAAAGTTTAAACGATTAGATAAGGATCCTACGCTCTTTAGAGAAGCCAAACTTCAACGTTTTCTTAGGAAACTAAAAAACCAAGGTTCTTTAGATGATAGCACTTATCAAAATATCTCTCCTAAAGGCTCGCAACCAGCTAGATTTTATGGTTTACCTAAGCTTCATAAACATCGAGAATCTAACCAAACACCTCCCCTTAGACCTATCGTATCATCTACTCACGCTTACAATTACAAACTAGCTAAGTATCTATGTTCCATTCTCAACCCACTCATACCTGACGATCATACAACTAAGGACTCTTTTTCGTTCGTTGAAGATTTTTTAAATTTTGATTCCAGCAACAAATTCTTCATATCTTTCGATGTAGAAAGTCTGTTCACAAACATTCCGTTAACTGAAACAATTGATATCGCGCTAAATCTTATTTTCAAAAACCAACCAAAATTTCCAATTAGCAGAGAAGATCTCAAACAACTATTTCTATTTGCCACTTCACAAACCCACTTTTTATTTGATGGTTTATTCTATGACCAAATCGATGGAGTAGCTATGGGTTCCCCCTTAGCACCAGTACTCGCCAATCTCTTCATGGGCTATTATGAACGAATTTGGTTAAACAATTACGATGGCCCCAGTGTTTTATTTTATCGTAGGTATGTTGACGACACTTTCTGTGTATTTAACAACGAGAATGATGCCATGCTACTTTTTGATTATTTAAACCGTCAACATGATGATATCAAATTTACGTTTGAAAAAGAAGAAAATGACAAACTTCCCTTTCTAGATGTGTTGGTGACTAAATCATCGAATCCTGCTTGTACTACATCTATCTTTCATAAAAAAACATACACAGAGCTCCTCATGAATTTTTTAAGTTTTACTCCGTTAAATTATAAAACTGGCCTAATCAACACATTACTTGATAGGATACGGAAAATAAATAACACAGAAAATGGTTTCAAACAAGATCTCAAACAACTTATTTCCTTTTCATGTAATTGACCATGTCATTCGAAAATTCAATGAGAACAAGTACGTTTCCAACAAAACCAATACCGTGACAGCCGATGAAAAACAAAAACCACACTATTTCAAACTTCCATACATTGGCTTTCAGTCCATAATTACACAACGCAAACTGAAATCCCTTATTCAGCGGTTATGCACTGACTTAGATATCAAACTTGTTTTTTCCTCGTATAAAATTAAGAACCTCTTTAGTTTCAAAGACCCAATTCCCAGTGAACTTAAATCCTCTGTGGTGTATCAATTCACTTGCGCGGGATGTAATTCCCGTTATATTGGCGAAACCACTCGCCACCTTACCACTAGGATGAAGGAACACACTCATACCGACAAAAATTCACACATATTTAAACATCTCGAACAATCATCTTCTTGCAAAAATCAGTATAACTCCTCTTGCTTTAAAATCTTAGACTCTGCTAACTCTATTATATCTCTTAAACTTAAAGAAGCTCTACACATTAAGAAACTCAAACCTGAACTTAATATTCAAGTCCATCATTTGAACACGATTTTTAGTTTATAATTCACACAGTCTATTATCGTTTCGCTTTTTTTTCTTCTTTTTTTTTTCTTTATTTGTAAGATTATTTGTCACACTGTAATTAGCATCTCTATATACCTTGTTTGTGAATATTGTCTGGATTTATCAACTCTGTAATTAGCATCTCTATACCTGGCGTAACACCTAACAAATCCATTAGATGAGTCATACCTCTGTGTTTTTAATTAGTCTTAGTTAGCATATAAATATCACTTGTAAATATTCTATAATTACTCGTACTGAAGATGGCATAAGCTTTGGCGAAACATGTATACCATTAAAAATTTTGTCGTTTATTTGAAGTTTATTTTAACATTAGTGCTTATACGATCATTAAAACACTTTGCAATAACATGGTCCAATTTTCTTTGGGCTACATTTTCGGCTACTTTTTCAAAATGTAAAAAATACTTATCGACATCCCGTTCCTGGAAAGGTGGAGCCATTCTGATGTGCTTATAGTAACATCAAAACTCGAATCTAATTTGGTTCCAGTATGAACATATCCCAATTTTTCTTGCAACTCTAACTTTCTCATTTCTAACTCAAATTTCTGTTTTTCTAGTCTCTCTTTTCTTTCCCTTTCTCTTTCTTTATCTTCTCTTTCCATTTCTCTCCCTATTTAAAATTTCTTTAATTCCAATTTCATTTTTTCTGCTTCCATTGCAAACCTCATTCTTTCTATTTCTATTTCTGGATTTGCATCGGGATTCTTATACCAATTTAAAACACTTTCCTCAAAGTATTCAGATTTAACTAAGTGTTCCATAATTGTCTTTTGCATGTCCTTCTTTACCATAGAACTTTTTACCTCTACACGCAAATGTTTACCTAATGAGATCAGGTCATCCTTTTTCAACTTATTAATACCATCTTGATCGGGCTCTAACATAAACAGCTCAGGTTTAAATTCTGACATTTTATCAAATAGCTTAGCTCACACAAATTCGAAATTTATCTCCGAATAAAAAAAAATCAAGAGTTACCGAACTTTGATTTGAATGAAATTCCCCGGACACTAACGTATACTTTCCCGTGACACTAACCTATACCTTTCCCGAGACACTAATGTATACGTTTCCCGCCTGAGTCCCCAATTGTTTCGTGACCGCTATACGTAACAAAAAGTGTAACCTCAGCTGTTTGGTTTTTAAAATTATTTATTTAAGAAACAAGAAACTCAGAACAGATATTGAAAATGTATATAAAGATTAAAACTAAACTAAAGTTCAGAAACTTATCTGTTGTCTGCGCACAACGAAACAGTCAATAGAGAGCTTAAGCATATCAGGCGTTTTTGAGACACGGACGGTGACCGGAAGAACAGGAATACAATACAGAACTACTGAACCGCGTATTCTTTGAAAAGACTTTTTTAACCAAAACAAAGGCTATGAATAATCACATATCTAAACTGTTAGCTTATAAGCTTAAATTTCATCTTTATATAAAAATGCAGATCCTTTATTTTATGTTGTAATGTAATGAAATTATCCCCCTTAAAATACACGTGTGGCGTGTGCTGTTAGGGCGCTGCCTCTCACCAATAAGTTAAGCCCGGTTAGACGGGGTTAGTACTTGGATGGGTGACCACTTGGGAATGACCCCGTTGTCGAGCTGGAAACTAATGTGAGTAGAGTTGTAGTTGATCTCTCCTGTGCTTCGAGGGTTTTTCGCCGGGTTCTCCGGTTTTCCTCCCTCCGTAAAACCAACACTTACATCATGGTAGTCATACTCAATTGGGGCATTTCGCTCTGTTTGACCACCAGTTGCAATAGGCAATAAAGTTATTAAAGTAAAGTAAAGTAACATGTTTTCTACTTTAAAAGCATGTCTATTGTAGTTAAACAACGATGACAGGCCTCAACGTTCTAGAAGTTCCCGTCGTCTCAAGAACGTGAAAATGCTCTCAATGACGTCTTGCGTTCACTTTGCTCTTGGAATTTTAAATTGCTCATTATCATTGTTTTGAATGCAAAATGCTATTGAATTCAATCGCCGTCCGTGGTTCTAAAACGCCTGTATGCTTAAGCTCTCTAATAGGAGATTCCGGCAACAGGTTAACAATCCGTATGGACTTGAAAAGGAAGGAATAATAAAACCAACTGCAGGAACTCCAGGACGGACTTCGTAACCAATACAACATAGGTGTAATTTGTTTGCGCATACGCTAGTCACTGCCGAAGGCAAGCAATGGCGGATTTCTAAGGAGATGTTGTGTTCCTGAATTCAAATGGATTTAAAGATGTCGTTTGGATCTGGTATATCCTTGCCTATCTGTATATCAAAGAGGTAAGACTAATTTAGTCTTCTGTGTTACTGTTTATTGTTAAATTGTCAATACAGGCTGTAAATATTGTGTTCGGTACTTACTGCCAAATCGAAAAAATTATAGACCAGCAGGTATACTTATATTATGAGCAAAATCTCAAAATCGGTTCCTAGAAACCAAACTATTTTTTCTCGAGCCCTTGCCCTGTGGCTAAACTTTATTCTGGTTTTATCAAAAGGCCAGTAAAAAGTTGCAGTGGTATGCTATTAATTAATTTAAAATAATCTGGTCTCAGACTATCTACTACTACTTTACGGTTTTAAGTCTTAGACTGTCAGATTTGGCTCATGCAAAGGTGAGTTAATAATGGTGTATAAGGTGTTGCATAATCATTCTTTTACGGTACCTTCCACTGATGGTACTATCTAAGTAATGTTTGATGTATCCAAGGCTTCTTTTCAGCATTAAAAGTATTGACTGTTTTTTTACAAGAAAGCGCAAAACATATTGTATATATATATAATGTTAAATTAACTGTTATTTATTTGGTTTATTTTTTTATAGATCTTCTGGGTGTGGTGATAAAGGCAAAGATGTTGTCAAATATTGTTGTTCTCCTGAGAAAATGCGAAATTGTTTAAATGTGTCTTGGTCATAAATACTTATCTTATGATAGCTAAGGCACTTGATTTAATCTTTCAAATCAGTTCCTAAAAACCCAAAATATAACAGTATTCTTATAATGTATGGTCTAATGATCTGTTGTTACGATAATAATTTATCTTATTGTTACAATGCATCCTTGTACTCTTTTTTTTCACAACTGACTTTGTTTTAATTCTTCTATATTTTGTTCCATTTCTACTATTTCTTCTTTTCAATATTTGCAGTTTTGGGTTTGGTTAGAGTTTTGGATAGCTGTAGGGGTTAGGATAGGAATAGGGTTTGGGGTAGAATTAGGGGTAAGGTTAGTAATATTTTAGGTAGGGTTCCGAATTGAGGTGAAGTTAGGATTTAAGGTGGGGTTTGGGTTAAGGTTTGAGATGGGGTTTAGAGTAGAGTAGAGTTTAGAGGGTTTAGAGTTTGGGCTTTCTTGTAGCAAGTCTTTATACTTTTGTTAGGAGAGTAGTATCTTCTATATTTGTTTTGCCCATGCCATGTTTATCCCAATTCGAGCTATTTTGCATTGTTTTGGTGTCCAAGAATTTCTTACTTTGTGCATGAAAACAACCACTGTTGCAAATATATTTACAAAGTTATTTACTCAGATATTATACCACCGTTGACGCACGTTAAGAACCGTCGCAAAGAACGACTCGAAATATTCACTGCTATTGGGGATTTCCCTGTTATTTGGTTCCTCACCGTTCCTGGCAGTATTTCAGTTGTATTTTTGCCAAATTGATATATGAATAAATAAAACTTTGTTCTTTCTTGCCGTCTTTCCTGGCATATACAGCACCCCTTTCCACTGTGGAAAACATCTGTTCACTAAAATAAGCAGGAATACAGCACATTTTATCAGCATATTTCTCAAAAATCCCTTTCTCTCCTAGCCTCCTTCGCAGACCTTCTTATGGCTCACATTTATCCCCCAACCAAGGTCTGCTGAAACGAGCCACACACTCCATTCCTTTTGTGTACATGGACCAATGAAATTACACCATTGTCGTGCTAAATAAAGCCGTCCTGGGCTGTGTTGTGATATGTATTTATTAACTTGTTTAGTTGAAAGCTAATATTTTGAGAAGTTTAGCCTAGAACTTCACGAAATTTACGAAGAATATTGTTTTGACTATGTTCTTGCTTCCCATGCTAACAAATAAGCGTGAAAGTCAGTGCAAAGCGTATAAACAGCGTAAGAGAAATTTAAGATTGTAAACAAAAGCTGAAAGTTAATAAGGTGTTTAGTGAAGCGACTGCCCGAATTCGTTTGCTTGAAAGCTAATATTTTGCTTACTATAACTCAGAGCTTTACAAAATTTACGAAGAATGGTATTATGAATATGTTCTTGCTGGTCGTGTAAATAAATATGTACGAAAAGCTTTAAAAAAACCACAAGTTTCGGCGAAATGTATCTAGCGGATAATAATTTTTTCCCTGGATGTCTGGCCATCTCGATGATATTACTCAGCTTCATAATATATATTCAAGGCAGTGACGCTTTTAACTTTATTTTATGTACATGTATTCATATCACGATTCACAGTTGCAACATCATCTTATTGATTATATTTACGCAAAATTTTTACTAAACTATAAGCAGTAGTCTTCGAAATATTGGTTAAAACGGTCAGTTCAAGCCTCAAGGTCGGAGGTCAGCTTTCCAGAATCTAGAAAATTCGCTGTGATTGGTCGGATTAAGGGAATGGAATGTGTGGCTCGTTTCAGCAGACCTTGGTTGGGGAAAAAACGTGAGCCATAAGAAGGTCTGCGAAGGAGACCATTTCTCTCCACCATCTTGTTTTAAAAACATTGGATTTTCACGGCATTTACATGCCGACCGTTTGTTATTGTTTGAAAAGAGACTGGGCTTAGCGTTCAATCTGGCGCATGCGCAGACAAATTGCACCTATGTTCTTTGATACATATAGCTCACTCTCATACATATGCATGCCTGAGAAATGTTCGACGGCTGCTTAAATAGTTTCTAGAGTATATAATTATAGTACTTACATACTTCATTCTATATATAATATATTTACGTAATTATTGAATGACATCATAGCTGACTCATGCTAAGTCACAACATTTACTAAATTGGTTACAAGTACTTATTAAGTGTTCAGTGATCAAATAACGTCCAGTCAATTAACTGTCTTAGGATAGGCATATCCGTAACAGTGGTCCTTACATTGACAGACTTAAAAGTGCACATGAAACGAAAATTAAGTCAGTCTTATTTGCAGTTTTTCGTTTCCTTGCTTCGTTGTTGAGATACTTCAGTTTGTTTGAAATGTAAATTAAACAACTTGACGTCAGGTTAAAAAGATTATTGCCCAGCAAATTATTCTTAAAAGAGGCATTGTTGAATTCAAACAAGAAACCAATAATCAAACATATTAAATTTTATTGAACTGACGAAAAATGCATTTCCACCTTCCTTGAAAAAATATTTTCTCCTCCAGTTAATGAAGAGTCTACAGCACCGAACTAGTATGTTATTCCGGTTGTTTTACCACTTACTGGAAATCATATTTTACAAATTCGTCAACAATTGATTAAGTTATTTTCATCTGCTTTTCCGCAAATTAAACTGCGTGTCATCTTTCGACCTATAACTCGTATGTCTAACCTTTTCCGCTTTGAAGACCGTGTCCCTATAAGACTGAGATCTCATGTCTTGTATAAATCAGTACAAGTGCCAACGCTGCGACGCGTTGTATATCGGCGAAACAAGCCGACATTTACACGTCAGAGGTTTCTGAACACATGGGCATCTCGCCTTATACAGGAAAAGCTCTATCCATTTCTTGCCTCTCGGCAGTGCTTGCACACTATAAATTATCCGGTCATCCTATTTCTTTCGACGACTTTTCTGTTTTAGCTTCCGGCGCTTCTCATTTGAAGTTCTTATTCGGGAAGTTTACTAATTTCAAAGATTAATCCGTCTTTAAACAAAACATTAAATCTTTTCCTCTATCTCTATCTCTATTTTGATTGTTGTTTTTATCTACAGTGTGTCTAAAGTTATTATGCAAATCAGTTTTATTCAGTCTAATCCAGTTTTTATGTATAAATTTCTTTGAAACTTTTACACAGCTAAATTGAAAGTACTTTACAACTGACAGATAAGTTTCCATTTTGCTACTTTTAATAGCTTTACAATTAATCCTAAAATATTTAAATAAAGGTGTCTGAATTTATTATGCAGACCCATGACAGGAGTTCATATTCGCAACGTTTGGGACCAAAAACACCTAATATGGCACACAAGAAAAATATTTTTCAAATACAATTTACAACAACAGGTTATATATGCATAATAGGTACTAACACACCAGTATCATTAAATTATTTACATTCCAACATGCCCTCCTTTCTTCTCGATCACTAATATCACGCGTTTGTCCACAGAATTTGTGAGACTTTCAATTTCGTTGGAGTCTACGTCTTTACACGCTGTTTGAATAGCAATCCAAAGGTCTGCTTTATTGTCATACTGCCTACCACCAACATAAATCTTCTTCTTCACTATTGCCCAGAGATTCTCGATCGGGTTAAGATCAGGGCTCGCAGGAGGCCACGTCATCAACTTTCTACCAGAAATTCCTTTTCGCTCCAAAAATTGACGAGTGGCATTAGCAGCATGTGATGGGGCATTATCGTGCATAAATACACACTTTGTCTTGAAAGAACGACTTTGAGACTTATACCACTTAAAGAATGTTTTGTCTAAAAATTTCCAGTAACTTTGACTGGTCAGCTTTACTCCGTCGTCAACTTTATATGGCCCAATAAGCTTATCACCATAAATTCCAGCCCACATCATGATGCCACCCCCTCCTTGCTGTCGTCTCTTGCTGATTGGCGCTTCTCTGTCTTGTAGAACCCAACCTTTTGACCAACCATCAGGCCCATCTAATGTGACCCTGCTTTCGTCAGTGAATACTACTTTGCTAAAGTCCGTTTTCATATTGTCTCTAGCCCATACCTTACGTTTCTCCTTATGCGTTTGATTTAAAGGTGGCCTTCGATTGGATTTCTTAATGGAGCCCATTTGTTTAAGGATTCTACACCTCTTATCTCGTTTGATGTTCGCAATTCCTGCTCTCGCAAATACTTCCCCACTCGTCAGTAATGGATGATTTACCATAGTTATCTTTAACTGGCGTACGTCTCGTTTAGAAATGTCCTTAAATCCTTTCCCTTTGTTTCGTTTCCGTTTGTAAAGAATGTTATCAGCAGCTTTCTTTACTGTTCGATGGTCTCTCTTCAGCATCTTTGAGATTTGAAGTGTAGACATGCCACTTTTTATATTTGTAACAATAATTTGCTTTTCTGCAGTCGTTAAGTCTTTACATCTTCCCATTTCTACAGCAAACCAGTTCGCACTGCCATGTCACTTAACTGAAAACTGCATGAACTTATCACTGGGTTAATATGCATAATAAATTCAGACACCATATTTGGACTTTCTTAAGATAAATTGTTAAACCATCAAGCGTTGCAAAATTAAAATTTTTGTGTTTGTTGTGAAATGCCATCAATTCATCCATGCAGAAATTTCAAAGAAATTTATACATAAAAACTGGATTAAACTGAATAAAACTGACTTGCATAATAACTTCAGACACACTGTATATATTTACATTTATAATTTTTTTTTTTTTGGTTTGTCTCATTATTCATCTTTATTATAATTCTGTCAACCTTTCTTGTTTTATTTCCAATCTCTCGCTTCTCGCCTCAGTATTTTCTGTCACATCTTTCACCACCTAGTTATGTATCAGTTAAGTTATTTATAATCAACCGCTGTAAATTATTCCCTTCACTCTGAAGATGTTACTGGGCGGTAACGAAACGTCAATTCAATAAAATTTAATATGTTTGATTATTGGTTTCTTGTTTGAATTCAACAATGCCTCTTTTAAGAATAATTTGCTGGGCAATAATCTTTTTAACCAGACTTAGATTTTCGCCTGGTGCCTCAATTGCATCAAACTTGACGTCACATGTGCATAATGAGTTATGTAGAATTTTCAAGTGATTATGTTTGATAATAGCAAAGATATATAACCTTCTCTGATAACCATTATGCACATGTGATGTCAAGTTGTTTAATTTACATTTCAAACAAACTGAAATATCTCAACAACGAAGCAAGGAAACGAAAACTGCAAAAGATGTTACTCTATCATTTTAAGTGTTCTTTCAAATAAGACAAACTTAATTTTCGTTTCATGTGCACTCTAAGTCTGTCAATGTAAGGACGACCCACCCCCTCTATGTAGCAGGTCACTTACCCCACAATTTGTGAGTACGACTGACCTAGCAATGTTCTATGGGTACCAGCCTATTATAATCTGGAGTCAAAACTATTGTGTAGTGGGGGTGCTACATGGTCGACGTTTTCTCGCTTCTCCACCTCGACTATTCTGTTATATGGCTAATATTTAGGGATGCTCTATGAAAACAACACAACTCACAATGCTTCGAGGTAACGAGATCTTGGTTGATTTAACTTGCTTATAATCAGTACAACGATCTGTGCCAGTGTCCAAAATCTGACGAAGCTCAGCTAAGCAGCTCAGTCTTTATATAATCATGATGACGTCAGCTTATAATTAATACAAACTCAAGTACTTCTTACAGGCAAGCCAGGCAACGATAAATAATGACGCTGTTTCCACAGGGGCGTGGCGACTGGGGGTGTGGGGGAGGGGGAGGGGGAGGGGTACGACACCCCAACAATTCTAAATATCAAATAGTTGGTCAAACGAGGAATTGCTGCTGGTCAAAATAGAGGTAATTGGGGAGAAAAAAGCTGAAATTCTTCTTTTTTCAAAAATGATTTGCTGGGTTTTTGCATCTACGTTGCTATAGTAACAGTAGACGTAATGTACCCGTAGAAATCTATCTGCCCGTCTGCCTGGCCGGCCGAGTATTGTCACTTTTGTGACGTAATAGGTTTTCCTCTATCAGATTCATCAGCGCGCGAAACGTTCGGAGCGAATTACATAGCCAATATAAGCAACGGTGTGCCGATGTTCTCCGATCTAGCAACGAAGTAGTTGATTTAGTGTATTGGATTTTATTGAATTTACCACAAAAAAAAAAAAGATTTACAAAAGTAGTTGGAAATAACATGCAGTAGACCTGTGGTGAGGAAGGTATAGAATTATGACTTCCTCCTAGAATTAAGTAAGTACAAAGTTATAAAAAACAACAGTTCTTGATTTCCTGCTTTGAATAAGGGTATAACACGAGCTATTTTCATTTGATCCGGTACAATGCCTTGAGCAATAGATAAGTTGATAATGTGAGTCAAAGGCTTAGATCTAATGTCAATGGATTTCTTTACAGTAACCATGGTAATTTCATCATAACCAGGAGCTTTTCCAGGTTCAAAACTTCTAGATATTTGTGCAATTTCTACTTCGTTTGCCTGTTCGAGAAAAATGGAATTAGGAAATTGTCCAGCAAGAAATGTGCTTGGAGAATGAGATGCTGGTAACACTTTACTTTCTACATTCGGTCCAATATTTGTGAAATACTTACAAAACTAACTATTTGCAATAATAACTGGATCAGAAACATCTTGATTGTTTATTCTAAATAGCGAAGGCAATTTGTTTTTAGATCTTTTTTTATTTATAATTCCAGTAAGTATTTTCCAAGTATTTTTTACGTTTGTTTTAGTTTTTTCAATTTGGTTTTCATAGTAAACCCTTAGTAAATTCTTAAAGAATGGTTTAACTTATTTCTGTAAGTTTTATAAACTTTTTCGCTGTACAGCGAAAAGCCACAGGTAAAAAATACAACGGGCATCGGCAAGAAAAAAACATGCAATTATGGATATGATACGTTTACAACGGACTTCAAGGACACACAAAATGTCATAATATAAAACAAAATTAACATTCATAGACGTAAACAGGGAAACTCGAACAGTTTTGCTACTAAGTGTTCGTGATTACTGAGAGCGACTAGCTGCTCTATATTTTTACCGTAGCTTAAACTTTTCGGCCTTTATCATCGTTGGTTTTCTATATCTTTTTCCCTCTTTCGAGGTTCGGTTTGACGGGTTTCCTTTAGTCAAGACGTTGATTTGTTTCTGTTCTTTTGAAATGAATGTACGTATCCTCAAAACTCCTTTCTCAAGTCTTTTTGTCAAGAATATATTACTTCAAATCTTTTTTGTCAAGAACTATATCATTTCCAGTGCCCTACAATCTTCACCCCGCGTGGTCCGTCCACACATATATATATATATATATATATATATATATATATATACAAATATTCAGATCGCTCAAACTGATTCGCATTTGAACACGCGTGTAAAGTGGACTCCACGCATGTCGAGATTAGCACCCTCACCGGGCTCCGGGCCTTCGGCCCTACGCCCGGCTCGGGGATAACAGAATAATTTTTAACAGTGAATAACTTTTAGCAGAAACATTGGTGCACAAGTTGATAGTCCATTCACTCTACAGTATATTCATGCCAAATAACTTCAGTGGACTATAACCTTGGAGAAATAAATACTGTACAAACCTGTTGATGTCTGTTGTAGTGAAATCATATAATTACTTGTACCAGGTTCAAGTTTTCGAACGGTTGACCAGAACTGTTCGAACGGATCGTAGCAAGCCTAGTTACAACAATTAGCGTTGATACAGCGTTCAAATGTTTGAACTCAAGCGTAAAAATAAACATAAACGGTTTGTTGGACAGATTTTCTCAGCACGCGTATTATTATAGTATATTAAATTATCAAAGACTCCCGAATTGAGTTGATGCTAAGCTGTGATGACAACCAAGGTGTCGTGTGCCACTGCAATTCTTCTGTTATGACCTTAATATGGGTTGCAGGTACCGGTTGCATGAATTTAGACACCTCGTGAAAGGGACTGTCTTATACAGTCTAGTTTGTGATAATCGTTTATACGGTTCAGTTGCGTCAAATTTTAGAGCAAACGTTTTCCGGTGATTTTTTTCGCTGTTCATGGTAACCTTCCATGTAGCCGCGTTCAGCGGTGTTTGTGGAAATCAATAAAATGGTATTCCCTGTTTCTCTTGTATAAGTAATTAATTTTGTATTCTTGTAATTCTTTGTATTCTTTTGTAATCTTGTAATTTTGCTTCTCTTGTATAAAAAAACACAATTCAGTCACATTCCAAAGAAATATATCAGACTAAGTTAAGAAAGTGATTGAAGTCAAAAGAAAACGTTCAATAATAAAAATTTCTTTAGCCGTTCCAAATACAGGAATATTTGGCAATCGACTACAATATGAAGTCTATATTTAACACTTCAGTTCTTATAGAGTTACATGCTGCTAATGACTAATGAGTTTCACGGGAGCATTCTCTCATGAATTGGCTTCTGGAAGTTCCACTTTCTGCGATAGCATGTTCCAGGATTGATTTCAGCTTACGACCAATCTTGGAATTCTTGGCTGAGTGAAACATCAGGGCTTTACCTTGGTTGTCAGCAACGAATACTTGACGAATATTGTGGATACATTCGTCAAGTTATTGCGAAATAAATGGATTAAACTGCGACAAGGTTCCGAATTGTGCAAACTTATCTCTCTCAAAAAACTTTTGAACCTGGGGCTCTTAGAGGCTCTTTGTTACACTTGGTTTTATCGATATCGAAACTATTTATTTTCGATTAGAGCCCATAATTAATGCATTAATCTAAATTTTAAATGATCGCTTGATCAACGTCAGCGCAATGCCACAAAGAAGCAAATGACCCGCGACAAGAATCCAATCATTATTAAAGGATAAAAGCATCATGTTCTCTAAAACACCTTACAAACAATTGAAAATACAATATATATATATATATATATATATATATATATATATATATATACATACATATATGTATATATATATATATATACATGTATGTGTATATATATATATATATATATATATATATACATATATGTATGTATATATATATATATATATATATATATATATATATGTATATATATATATATATATATATATATATATATATATATATATATATATATATGTATATATATATATATATATATATATATATATTTGATTATTCAATGAAGAATATCCCTGCAGCATCTCCGAACACATACATAGCAAAATCGAAAAAACTGAAGAACTCATCCGCCGGATGCGCTGGAAAGCATACTTCTACCTCAACCCAAACGCTACACAAGACAGGAAACAAACGTTTGGATTCAAATCAAACCACTCATTCTATACTTTTAATCGAACATTAGCATTTTTAATACAATGGACCATTAGAATTTTTTTTAATTTTTAATACAGTAGGGAGACTTTATTAAATTACTACAAACTTTCTGAAAACGGAGGAACACCTCCAGAAACTTAAAGTAAAATGTTTGTATAAACGCACCAGTCTATTATTATTAGTATTAAGCTCTGACCAATAAGGCCATTGAGCACTCTAGGAGTCTAAGGAAGATTTGATTTTGGATATATATATATATATATATATATATATATACTAACCTGAAGAATTACTTACCAAATCGCCGTCCATAATTTAAATTTTGAAGTGAAAATCGAGGAAAATTGTTAGCCAGCAGCCGCCATTTTTAATATTCTTGGCGAGCGCTTACATGCATGCATGCACGGCTAAAATGTAAGCACGCTTAAGTTAAGCGTGCTTAAAATGCGCCACCTTGGTGCGTTTACACGGTCATTTTAAGCTTATATAGAATAATCCCTTACTAAAACACGTACACCATTATTCAACATGGCGAAAGTAAATGTCAAAATTATAACACGCTGTTAGAACAACAACATGTGGCAGATCGAGTCGCGTGTGGCGTGGTTTCTTTCCTCTTCTTCTTCCTATCGCTAATTGGGATAGGTGCATAGATTACCTTCGTTAAATGTAATCACTAAAGGCTAATTTCCACTCAGGAAAATTATCCGCAGGATAGGAACGGACAGGAAAGTTTCTTTTGTGTTAAGGTCACTAGTTCCGACCAAGAGCTTACAAGACAAAGAAAACTTTCCTGTCCGTTCCTGTGCTGAGGAAAATTTTCCTGAGTGGAAACTATAGCCTTTAAGCCTAGTTCGAATATGTCGCCGACCGTCGCCGATCCATGATTCAGATGCATGTTAAGTAATAAAGAACGATGCAGAAAAGCACTGCTTTCTGCATTGTTCTTTATTACTTTTCTTTTTTACCGTTTTAACATGCATCTAAATCACAAATCGGTGACCGTCGGCGACATATATGAGAAGTAGGCTTAAGTTAATAATATTATAAACAAAACGAATAACTATATAGCTTCAGATCCAGGTTTCATATATTGGGGGAACGTCGGCCGCGTTGAGGTCCTGAAGCGTCTGTTGTTTGTGTCGGGAACGACGACAGTAGAGGTGCTTTCTCTTTGAGGGTGGATATCCCGAGGTACTGATACAGTGTCGGTAGTATCAGTGCTGGATGGAGGGCTCATCGTCGTCACTATCGCTGTCATAAATTAAAATGGGTGTCGGTGGATTGAGTTTTGGTTCTTGATTACAACCAAATAGCACTCACATAATTTTCACTTTGTGCGACGAGGCTCGTAGCTGGTTTCCAGAAACTTTGTGATGAAGCACCATCTACGGATGCGTGTTTTATTACTGTCAGAATGTATATACACGAGATCGCCGACATTTATTTTCGGTGTAGTGAAATCACGTTTCTTCGGGTTCTTTGATCTTTCGCTGTCAGGGACGTGGCCAGAGGGAGAGCGGTGGGAGCGGTCGCTCCCTCCCCCCCCCCCCCCCCCCCCCCCCCTTGGCATGATGAAATTTTGTTTTGAACACTCGTGATTTATCCAGCGGTTATTGACTGGATCTCATTCGCTCTTCTGACGCTAGTGACTAATAAAATTGTACCTTCCTTGGCTCCTAATCCAGTCTTCGTGCTTGTTTATGTATACCCCGGGGCACGGACCACGTTTAAAAGAGTCCTTCGATAGGACATCATGTATCCAATGTTCGTGCCAACTGCCAAGACGTCCGCTTTTAAGGCTGCAAGACGTGACATGTGTCTAATGTATGACCTTGCGATAGTAGCTGGACTATGAGCATGATAACAAAATACGGTTATGAAGTGTTACTATTGGACGCGTTTTGATGTATCGCACGCATGTAACTTAACTCAACAGTTGTTTTTTTTAGTATTTTATGACTTTTCAAACTTTCAGAATTGTGTAAAATCTTGTGGAAATACCATTTTAGAGACTCTAGATTTCAAAATTGTCCGGGGGAGCATGCCCTCGGACCCCCAACTACGTCCCTGTTCGCTGTACGGGTGATTGTGTTGGCGTTGTTTATATTAGTTGGAAATAACATCTCTATCGGATATTGGTTCCTCTCATGTGTCCATAATTCATGTGCTGAAACACAGTTTCTGCGCAGGCGTGAATTAAGTCTGGTAATAGCAACAGTGAGGCTGAGATTAGTAACAGGACCGCCATTGGGAACTTGCCGAAGGAGTTCCTCTTCAACTTCGGCAATAGCTTTTTCAGCTACTGTGTTCTTATATACTGATATTTTTAACACGACCAATCTCTATCGATATGCCAAGGTCTTTAGGTGTGTCGTCGTATTTAATAGCTATAAATCCAGGGGCGGGGTGAACTCTGACGACAGCGGGTGCACCATCTAACGGGTGCAGTCCAACACATAAAGTTGCAAGTGGCGCTCTTTTCATCAGGAATGATGGATGCCGTTGTAACAGATGTTGTAGTTTCGCGAACGACCAGGATGGACTGTTTTTTCGAGGGACGTGTGCCTTGTTTGAGATGTGCGTTTGTTTGGCGAAGCTCGGGGCACTCTGATTGAATTTGAGCCCAGGCTGATCGGGTTGTGAATGGAAGACGAAATAGTCCACGGATGCCTTGTACCGATGTGGAACGAACTACAGAGTCCTCTGTTAAGGCGATAAATAAAGCAGCAAATTTGACATCTTGGTTCGTTACATTCAGGGGCGTTACGGCTGGAAAAATCTGAGGGGGTGTTGGAGGAACCAGCTAAGTGTCGCACGTTGACTTGGTAGCGGCTAACCGTCGACAAAAAGGATGTGACGCGAGGGCTCGCTGAGAATTCTCCACGGCACAGTTTCTCAAAAACTTGAACGCACGGTTTCAACATACTTGTTGGGTTGACTGGATGATGAATGGACTAAAATGCTTGACCGCAGCTGTGATACTTATAGAGCCTCAGCCTCGCATGGTAGCCATGTAACTTGGTGTTTTCTTAGGTTTGCGGTTTGTAGCGAAGGACTTTATAGGCTCCAATATGAATGAACGTAGTCCACGTACGGTGTCAGATGGTGAGCATGAGGAAAGGGTTGCGATGCGATGTGGGCTTGCCGATAGATGTCCCTGTGTTCATACCCATCAAAGTATGGTAGTGGTGCGAGGGCAGATGATGATTTTCGAAGAGGAAAGGTGAAGATTTCACTTTTGGAGAGCTTGTAAGATGCGGTTCCAGTTGTGCAGAAGGTCTTCTGGCGAGTTGGCTCCACAGTACAAATCAACTGCGAGTTTGGCTGCTATACCATCTTGTAGGCAATCCCCCAATACTCTACACATCAGCTCCGCTTCGCGAGGGCAGTTTCTGATCCGAGCGTACCCATGTCACAGCGTGTATAACTTCTAACACCGCGAAAGGGAGTTGCAACTCCACAGTATTTCATGGAGCTTTTAGCAAATGGTATTTGGTAGAATGCACTCAAGTCCGTGATGATGATATACTTCCACCTGGGGATAGTACGTAGTGTCGAGTCCACGTCGGGCATTAAAGACGGCTGGGGCTTGCTGTAGCGTCCAACATCTGCGAATGCTGTGACCAGGCGATGACCATGCACCAGTGGGTTTGGTGACAAGAAATGAGGGGTTGAGTTACTCGACAGTTTTGCAAATATCTTCGGGACGTTGAAATACCCCCTGATATTCAAGCTCGTCGAATTTTTGTTATAACTCGACTAACTTGTTGTGTGCATATTGTGGGAGTCTTCCTTTCCGTTGTGGAGGTTGTACTGGACCTATATTTACCACAGCTTCAAATGGGCCTATGGCGCCGTTGTAACGTGTGATGGTTGAGTCAAATACATCGTCGTGAGTTTGGAGTAGATATCGATATCGGAACGATGTTCGAATTTTGTCGGGATCCAGTTTCTCAGTAGCTGAGTGTTCGCAGGATGTCGGTTGCGTTGTCGGTGATGCATGTGGAACATGGCCATTGGGTAAACGGTGTGGCTGTCTGGTGTCTGGAGTATATGTTAGACGAATTTGGCAAAAATGTTCATGACGAGAAATGTTCTTAGGTTCCTTGGTATCGTTGAGTATGTGAACCGTTCAGGCCCCTGCTTCTAGAATATGTGGACGAGGCCAATCACGAGCTGTTTTGGAGTAGTCGGGCCGTGGTTCGATAACTAGTTCGATAGTGGCGTCGACTGCTTTCTGCTTCATTGCTTCGTCCATCTTGTCATTGAAAACGATTTGTTTAATTTCTTTTGATTTCGGGGAGATTTTATCAAGGTAAGGCATCAGACTTATGTAATAATTGTTTAAAAGGGAAGATCTATTTGCAGTTGTTTTACTTTGAACTCAAGACATTTTGTCCTCAACGTTACTGTAAGCCCGACAATTACAGACAAAAGAGTTTACCGGTTTCAAAAATAGATATAGAAAGGATACCCTGATTCATTTTACGGGATTTTAATACTCTAAAAGCCATTGTGGCATTAATATACACTGTACTGTAAGCTTATATTTTGTTAAATGTGCAACTGTATATGCTATAAAGCAGGCCAACCAAGCGATCCATTTCTTCAAAAATGGAATCAGAAATTAAACTCTTAGTAAATGCTCTAGACTTGGATCAAGTCCAAGTCTATAAATGCCCCTACCGCGATTATTATTAATAACACTTTTTTCATTCATAGATATTTATATTCTTCCCTAAATGACCTAATTTTTTGTTTTCTGTTTTTGAAATATCGACTGACATGTGTTCGTAGCTTCTGACAGTTGTTGCACAGGGACCAAAGTAGCCCCCCCCCCCCCCCCCATATTCAGTGTGACGCCACATGTGACGCCTGGCGTGAAGCCTGGTGTGACGCGCGGCGGCTATAGGGACCAAAGGGATGCCACCTCATTAAATATTCAACGTATTACTTATTCATTCTCAGGCTCCTTTGGGAGCATCTTACCCTAATCTCATTATTTATGCTTACGTCGTCGTTTTAATTTATCCAACCCCCTCTGGTTTTCACTACGTCATACCTCCTTTTTATTTATGCATACGTCCTTATTTATCAGGCTCCTTTGTGACGTAGTAACCCTAACTTTTTCCACCCAACCCTAGTTTATAAAGCAAGTCAAGATATCGTAAGAAGAACTTAAGATGTATTTTAGATGAGGAATCACTTCGAGAAATCGTGAAAAGAACGATTTTAAGTGTCGAAATATAAAGGCAAAGCGATTTTATTTTATTACTTTGAAAGCGTTGCTACGCTTTCTGTTACTAAGTGTAATATTTGCATATTTATCCCCGGTGCATGTGCAGGCGACAAAAGAAAACTCATTAGGGGTCATTAAGGGGATTAAGCGCTTAGGCAAGTCTAGGCGAGAAGGTCATTAGCAACACGCGTGCATGTAATAGAGAATTTAAAATATTTTATTGAGAAATATATCTTTACACAAAAAACTCTTGATTATTTAGTGATCTATCGGTAACATGAGCATATGGGCATGCAGTACATCTTATAATCCGAAGGCATGGATCATGAGCCTTGAATTCTGTATCACAAACATTACATATCAGATTTCGATTAACGCATTTGATAAAATATTTCCACAAACACTTAGGACACTCAATTACATGTGTAAAATTAACAGGATTCTGACAACGTTCGCAATCAACAGGTTCGTCAATTATAGAATTTTCTGATTCTATTTCGGTGTAATCCTTATCGTTTTCTGAATCTTCTTCGGAGAAAGTCTATTCGTTTTCGCTCTCTGATTCTGTTTCTTCTTCTGCCTGCGCCAACATTGTTAGCACTCGAACATTTTCGATAAGGTTTTTGTCAATGTTAAGGTCAGCAAGTCCTTTTACAAATACGTTTAGACCACATTACCAGAAATTTTGGGACAAGATGGTGGCGCGCATGCGTATTAAGGACCATAATAATGGAGATTCTTAACAGTAAATAATAAGGAGAGCACATAATAATTCAACTTTTGCTTAAACGGTGACATATTTCTTCTTTTCCCGACTCCATTTGACTTCAGCATGGACTAAGGAACAATTATAACTAAAAAAACGTTTGCTTATATATTTCGACGACAAAGTACTTCCCTAGCTCGTCTTAGTTTTGCACTGAAAGTGCCACTATCCATAGTGTTAGCCATAGTAATCTTTGCAAACAGGTTCTAGGAATTGGCCAAATTGACCAACAACGTTACGGGCGATGCGAAGTGCCCGACTCGCGTTGCATTCGGCATGACTCTACTTCGAGAGCACATAAAGGTCCTCATCTGTCTCTAGCATAGTACTTCCAAAAGCGTTTGAACTTGCTTGATTTCACAGTCCTTATCGTGCACGATTTAGGTGAATTATAAAGAACTCAATGATCTGAATAATGCGAAACACTAGAGTACAGTAGAATCACACTCATTAGAAATTCTAGAATACATAATTATATTATTTGGCGAATATAACCGCTGACCGAGAGCAGCGTCACAAATGACCCAAATTTCTGGTAATGAGCTGGTTCGGGAATTCCTGAGAAGTAAGGTGATACACAGTATTCTACCAATTCGGCTATTTTCGTGTTTGGTATAGTTCTTCCTTGATACACAATTTCTCTTTTGGTATTCCATGTTAAGTTGACATAGGGCGCGAGTAAACTATTCAGCAAGGAGGACGCTTTCGCTTCATCGACTACGTAGTCGAAGTGCGACAGTATTTCTTTAACACGAAAATCATCATGTAATCGTTCTTCCATCATGTTCAGGGTTCGAATGATGGTCTTTAAAAAATATCGTTCTTTATATTACTTCTGCGAGTCCTTCTAAAACTGTACCAAGTAGGAGATCAAGAAATCCTTCACCTTTTTGAACCAGTATCTCCTTTTTTCTCATAAAACTACTTTGGGGACTAGCCAAAGTTGATATGTGGTCGCTATAAGGCTTAACGTCTTCAAGCAAAGCAGGTGATAATTGATATTGCATTGACCAAAAGTTCAGGATACAATCACAAATACATCTAATTTTCTAAGGGCTAGCAGCCCTCCAACAGAGCTCGCTGTTGAATAGGTTCACTTGTACATAAAAGTTCAAGAAACGGTTTGTGCTTTTTGATCAACATCTCTATTTGACAGTCAGTGTCTAAATGAAGAAAACGCTACCAAAACACACATTTTAAGAGGAGGAGGACAAAGAGGAGGTCGAAAAGGAGGAGAAGAAAGAGGAAGAGGGGAGAAAGAGGAGGAGGTGAAAGAGAGAGGTGGAGGAGGAGAAAGAGGGGGAGGAGGAGAAAGAAGAGGAGGAGGGGAAAGAAGGGGGAGGAGGAGAAAGAAGAGGAGGAGGAGGTGGAAGAGAAAGAGGAGGAGGGGGAGGAGGAGAAGGAGTGGGAGGAGAAGGAGAAAGAAGAAGAGGAGGACGAGAAAGAGGGGGAGGGGAAGGAGGAGAAAAAAGGGGAGGAGGAGGAGGAGAGAAAGATGAGGAGGAGGAAGAGGAGAAAGAGGAGGAGGGGGAGGAGAGGAGGAGGAGAAACAGGAGGGGGAGGAAGATAAATAAATAAATAATAAGAAATTCTCTAGAAATATTTATTCTGCTCATGCTCTTCAACGAGTGAGCATGTCTTACGTCTGCAGCACTTGTGGAACAAGTTTTATACACTATTCAACATGCAGCGTCATATAAAAAATTTCCATAAAAACAGTACTTATTCAAGACCAACACATCTTCTCACTGACGCAACAGTCATGCAGCATCCGTTCACATGCATTGTTGTAGGGTGTACTCAGAGCGGAAAAACTGTAGGGGTGAAGACACTTCTGGAAAACGCCAAAAATACGATTAATCCTCCTCCCGAACGTATCATTTGGTGTTATCGACAGTGGCAGCCCATGTATTTAGAAATGATCAAGACAATACCAGGCATTGAGCTTAACGAAGGCATACCCTCTGATATAGACTCTGATAATTTTCTTGATGTTTCTAAGCGAAAGCTTATTGTTCTTGACGATCTCATGGATCAGTCAGGAAGAGACAAACGTATTGCTAATTTATTTATTAAAAGTAGTCATCACCGGAATCTCTGCGTGATCTATATTGTTCAGAACTATTCAAGTCTCCAAGGGATAAGCAACAAATTTCTGTCTTGGTACGGCAGGTGAACCCAGGTCATGTCCATGAATTTATGAAGAGTTACGAGGAAGCCACAAGTCGCCCTCCTGGTTATTTTAATGCTTGATCTAAAGCCGACTACGGACGACGATCACCGCCTCAAGACCAATGTTCTACCTGGAGGAAATAGCTCCAGCGTGCAACAACAGCCGGGTAGTTTCATACAAAAGCATTCCTGTCAATTATCTGCGATCGATAGTGCCATGCACAATAAAGAACAAAAATTGCAAGATATTGTACAAACGCCACAGTTAACACCTGAAGAAAAGAGCATACTCTACTCCAATCAGTTAGGACGTTTTCTGACGTTTCAAAACCAACTGCACAATCAGTCTCAACCTCTGACTAATTTTCAAACTCAGCCATCAAAAACGTCAGAAAATTTGATACCAAAGATAAAGCAAGAAACTGGCGGGCGATCTTCCGTGGAGTTTCTCTACAGCTCCTGCTACACCTAACACCGCCTCCTACCGTTGAACAACCAACGCTTAAACACAACTTCTTTCATAACTGGGAAAGCTCTTCGGATTGTATAGAAAGCGACTTGGCAAAGATGACCCCAGGTGATAGAGAAGAGTATGAACATCATCTGTTGATGACTAGATCAAAATATTTACCCAAGACAAAGGAAGATGTATCACAATTATCACCAGAAGACAAGAAAGAATATCATGCTACTTTTAAAATAAAAACGCCTAAATATAATCTAAGAAGCAGACCTTACTAAAACTTTTGATATGTATATGTTTGAACGAAAACCGAAATAAATATTTTAAGCTAAATGCTTTTGTATGTGTGTGTTTATTTGCTCCTCTTCCTCTTTCTCTTCCTCATCCTCCCCTCATCCTCTTTCTCCTCCTTCTCCTCCTCCTCTTCTTTCTCCTTCTTCTCCTCCTCCTCTTTCTCCTCCTCCTCCTCTTCTTTCTTCTCCTCCTCTTTCTCCTCTCTTCCTCTTTCTCCTCCTCCTTTTTCTCCAACTCCTCCTCCTCTTTCCCCTCCTCCTCTTAAAATATGTGCTTTAGTAGCGTTTTCCTCATTTAGACACTGACTGTCAAATAGAGATATTGATCAAAAAGCACAAACCGTTTTTTTAACTTTTATGTACAAGTGAACCTATTCTACAACGAGCTCTGTTGGAGACTGCTAGCCCTGAGCAAATTAGATGCATTTGTGATTGTATGTTGAACCTTTGGTCAATGCAATATCAATTATCACCTGCTTTGCTTGAAGACGTCAAGCCTTATAGCGACGACATACAACTTTGGCTAGTCCCCGAAGTAGTTTTATGAGAAAAAGGAGATACTCCGGGTGTCACACCAGGCGTCACACTGAATATTTAATGAGGGGGCATCCCTTTGTTACGCTAAATGGAGGGGGGGGGGGGGGTTACCTACTGACCAATGTTAGTGGTGACATTCTGATCAGACATTATCTGTGTAGTAAATTATCACATGACTCAAACCAAACAAACTTAACAAATTATTAAGTGAAGTGTGTGTAGTATTTGTGTATGATAAGCGGTGCCACATGCATGACATGTATATCTCATATGCAAACAATACCACTTAGGAGTGCGTATGGCTATGAATTTGCAACCTTAGCTCTCCATCTGAGCCTCAGTGGCTCAGCGGTTAGAGCATCTAACCAGTCATTAGAAGGTTGCAGGTTCGAACCCTGTCTGGCGTTCAGAAATCTTTTCTGAGTAATTGAGTTTGATGAACGTCCACCAAATGTATGTTATATATTGTGTAAATATGTTGCACTACTACTGAGGAAAGTAAATAACACTGAGGAAAATCCTGGACCCATCACTGAGGAAAATCCTGCCAGTTTTAGTGAGGGCAAACAATCTATGTCAGTTTAGCTGTTGTTGACTGCGATGATATGCAGAAAATATATAGCCAGTATGTAACTTATTATGACAGTATTATTTCTGCAAGTATATACACATACAGTAGTAGAAAATTCTCATGCTAAACAAGTTCTTAATATGTATTTTAGCAAATTAAGTTGGCTATTTCCTGATTTGGTATTATTGCTATGTCCTCTGTTATATTAATTACACATTTACACTATGGTGACTGTCAGTGTCTTTGATTATTCCAACCAAAGACCCATTCACGTGATCTGATTAACTGGACTCAATTTTACTCTTGGTGTTTGTAATGTGGCTTTACTTACTATACAGGTAGTAGTCAGTGATGTCTTATCGCAATTACTATACATGTAGTTGTTTTTATTAAATGATATGTATCATGAGAAAAATCAGATTACGTGAATAGATTGTTGCACATGACGTCACCATCATATATTGGTTGATTTTTTGCTTGGCAAACACTGTTGACACACCAGTCACCACCATGTTTGTTTTAGCAAGGGTATTAGAAATTAAAGGAAATCGACCAAGATGGCGTCCAATGTCACGTGATTGCAGACGATGTACACTGTACTGTAGCCCTAAACGTAAACGCAGTTGGTCAATAGCTTTCCCAAACATCGCCGTGCCAACAAAGATGGCACTTAAGTAAGTACAGTTGACTTATTCTGCAGTGAAGTATTTTGGATGTAGAGACCGCAGACCAGTGAAATCAGAGGCTCGATTGTTTGAAGTGTTTTGATTTCGATGCATTTATCAGATATTCAGATTTATGCCTTTGGCTGGTTGCACAGGGAGCTCTAACATGTATTTTTTGTTTTAAACAGTATATACATCCATACACACATACATATTATATATAAATTAAGAGGCAAGAGCAAGGACACACTAAACTATACGGTAATTTATATATAATATGGATGTGTGAATGGATGTAAGTATCAGTATATACTGTTTAAAACGAAAAAATACCTGTTAGAGCTCCCTGTGCTGGTTGCAGAAAGTTGGTCTATCATTTCAAAAAGTTGATCATATCATATGACACCCACCAATCGTGATTCCTTCGCCACGTTTCTGGGTTTAGAACTACGAAGAAATTAGGTAGTTTACAGGTCGTCAATGTTAAATCAGTATAACAACTAAGCAAGATGCTAATAAACTACAATACAATTAGTGAACAGTTTAGTTCTTGGATGACTGGATCAAAAGCTACTTCTTAAACAGGAAACAATTTATACAATATAATGGCCATTGTTATGAATTAAAAGCAATAAGCTGTGGGGTCTGGACTGGGTAATGTCATACAGTACACCCAAGTGCAAAGTTGTGCATTTTTCAAGGAAGAAAACGGCAAGTGCTCCAACGGTCAGGACTTATAATTTAGGAGGACAGCAGTTGGAGAGCGTCCCTTGTACCCTGGACCTCGGTGTCACTGTGGCCAATGACATTTCATGGTCAAAACATATTGAAAATATTGTCTCTAAAGCAAATAAGACTCTTGGTCTTGTAAAAAGAGTGTGCCAAGACATTGAAGACGCTGACACTAGGAAACTACTATACTGTAGCATTGTCAGGCCTAAGCTCGAATATAGCAGCAATCTTTGGTCCCCATACACAATCAAATATCGCTCACTTGTTGAGAATGTGCAGCGGAGGGCCAGTAGATTTATTTTAAATTACCCCAGAAATATGTCATACACCGAGAGACTTATAAAAACTAACCTTCTACCTTTAGAATTCAGAAGAGAAGTCTCTGACTTGTTACTGTTCCATAAGTCCAGAAATGGTCTTGTGTCTATTGATCTAAACAATTTCTTGAACACCTTCGTCTCACGCTATCAGACACGCACTTTTGACCCCAATAACTATAACCTTATACTCAAGCACAAACAGGATTATTTTAGAAACTCATACTTTATTAGATCTGCTGAACTTTGGAATACTCTGCCCTCAAATATAAAAGCCTGTAATTTATTTTCTTCCTTTAAATCTAAACTTATTAACCTGTACCTAACTAAACTACCTACCTACTCTCCTCCTGACTATGCTTGAAACCTACTTGTACTTACGCTGTTGATGTATGTGTGTGTTTTTGTGTATATGTATATATATATGTATGCATATACTTTTTATATTATTCTTGTAAAGGGATTGGGTAGCAATTGGGACGTTAGTCCTGTTCCCGATCCCTGCCACCTCTAGTAATGTTCTGTAATTTGTTGATGTATTGTGTATAATTTATTTCTTGTGGCAAATCCATTAAACTAAACTAAACTAAACTAAGGTTCAATTTTGGGCCCTTTGTTCTTTTTTATATACATTAATGATTTATGCAACGTTCCTAAAACTGTCGAAGTAATTCTATTTGCTCGCACAAAGATCTTGATTATTTAATTATAATCTTAAATGAAAGTTTTAATGAAAAATTGTCCGAATGGCTTAGGATAAACAAACTTTCTTTGAAGTTGCAGAAAACAAAATTTATGTTGTTTAAACCCAGACAAAAACGACAGCGACTCAATGTTCAATTGCTTAATTTATTAACAGTAAATATATAACTCAAGTAAAGGAAACTGTATTCTTAGGAATTGTGTTGGATGAAAATCTTTCGTGTATTTCCCAGTTTTTTATCTTTTTAACCCTTGGCGAACTGTATATTATTTCATGGTTTATCCATATCTCCAATATTTAATATTTTACGGGCTTCCACTTATTCAACAAATCTTAATCACATTGTGACCTTGCAGAAACGTATAATCTGTAGAATATTGAATAAAAGTAAATTTGACGCGCACACTTATCCTTTATTTAAAGAGCTTCAATTAATACTCAGATTTGATGACATTTGCAAATTGCAAAAGGACAGATTGTTTTTGTCTTGGGAAAATAATATTTTTTTCTTAATGATTTGTTTGTTTTTAATAATAAAATACATGGTTATAATACAAGAAAAGCTAACACTCTTCACACTCCATTTTGTAGAACAAAATTGAGACAATTTTCCCTACGATTTCAAGTCCAAAATTTTACAACTCTTTACCAGAAAAAGTTACAAGTTCATTTTCTGTTTCTGTATTTGTATTTGTGTCAAAACTAAAAGCCTTTCTTCCCTCTGATTATGGAAACTGATGTGTCTGCATCTTAATTTTGCTATTTGGTGTTTTTTTGTATGTGTTTTCTCTTTTCTTTTAAAATATTGACTGTATTCATGTGAAATAAATTCGATATAATGTATTACTCATGAGGAAGTCTAAACTCTAACCAGACACAGTGCTCTGTGGCGTTCAAAACATCGCGTTAAAAATCGTCGCGTCAAAAATGTCGCTTGCTATCAACCTCGTCCCCTGGGCATTTTGCCTCCACGTTGGGAGGTCGGCGAAAATGGCCCTGGCATCGGCTGGTCACGTGACACCCAGAATTTTGGGGTGTTTTGGCAAGAAAATTTATGCGGTCTTTGTGTTTCGTTTTTGTATAATACGTATACATGAATAATAAATAAGAAATATTTAACGCTCTGCTGAATCACTCATGTGAACCTTTATCAAAAATGCAACTGCCTAGCATTATTCATCATGATACTCCCCACGATTATCCAGGATACATTTAAATGTCGGGAAGAAACATATATCTAATGTTGTTCTTGACTTTAACCAAAGCTATCGTTACAATTCTTTGGATGAACTTCGCAGAGTGGATTTATTGCAATTCATATTTTGATGAATAAATTACACTATCTGAATTAATCAAGTTTTTAAACCGGCCAATCCGATTATAGAATCGACCAGCCGATGCCAGGGCCATTTTCGCCGACCTCCCAACGTGGAGGCAAAATGCCCTGGGGACGAGGTTGGCTTGCTATTGCTATTGATTCCTAGCAAACGAACGAACGAACGAACGAACGAACGAACGAACGAACGAACGAACGAACGAACGAACGAACGAACGAACGAACGAACGAACGAACGAACGAACGAACGAACGAACGAGCGAGCGAGCGAGCGAGCGAGCGAGCGAGCGAGCGAGCGAACGAACGAACGAACGAACGAACGAACGAACGAACGAACGAACGAACGAACGAACGAACGAACGAACGAACGAACGAACGAACGAACGAACGAACGAACGAACGAACGAACGAACGAACGAACGAACGAACGAACGAACGAACGAACGAACGAACGAACGAACGAACGAACGAACGAACGAACGAACGAACGAACGAACGAACGAACGAACGAACGAACGAACGAACGAACGAACGAACGAACGAACGAACGAACGAACGAACGAACGAACGAACGAACGAACGAACGAACGAACGAACGAACGAACGAACGAACGAACGAACGAACGAACGAACGAACGAACGAACGAACGAACGAACGAACGAACGAACGAACGAACGAACGAACGAACGAACGAACGAACGAACGAACGAACGAACGAACGAACGAACGAACGAACGAACGAACGAACGAACGAACGAACGAACGAACGAACGAACGAACGAACGAACGAACGAACGAACGAACGAACGAACGAACGAACGAACGAACGAACGAACGAACGAACGAACGAACGAACGAACGAACGAACGAACGAACGAACGAACGAACGAACGAACGAACGAACGAACGGAACGAACGAACGAACACACAGAATATAAAGCGGTTTGAAAGTTTGCTGCGCGCACAGCTAACTTTCAGGGCACCGCAATAAGCTTGATAGTTTCAATTTTAGACTGCCTCTCCATTAATTAATCATTTTCTTTTTTATCACAAATTAAAAAAATTGCGAATATTGGCAAATAAAAACATCAACGCTCAACGCTCAAACAGTGTAGTTAGAATTAAGTTAAAATACAACTAATAAGAAACACAAAGCTGAGAAGATTCGGTCTTTGTCACACTATTAGTAAGCTGACTGGCAAGCGAACTCCCTTAGCAACGAAGGCATCAGTCTGTGGAAACCACAGCTCGCCCAAACTCATAGAATATTTCCTCTTATATTATTGCTTTAAATTTTTTAATATGCTGAAGTACAGTTTACTTATCTCCAGTGCAAAGTGTATTTGTCTTTCTGATGTGGTTTCGGTGAGATTTTATCCATCTCAGTGCCGATCTGAGACGTTTGCAACACTTGCAACACATAAACCCGACATAGCCATGTTTCAACAGCGAACAGTACCGTACGAATATTCAACAATTGAACAAAATAAAAGTTTATGAACATTGCTGTTTTACTTACATGTTTATTGTGTCAATACGTTTGTCTTTGTGAAATTTTGGATCATTCCGCCAATTATTCCTCGAGTTTTGAAAACCCGAAGTACTCCTTTCTGGTGAAGTTATAAAATGTCACCGAAACCACATTAGAAAGACAAATACACTATGTACTAGAAATAAGTAAACTTTATTTCAGTATATTTCAAAAATTTAAGGCAATTAAGTAAAATTGACTAGTAGTAATTGACTTAAGTAAATTCTTGTATACATATTAACTGCTCACACCATGAGTTTGGGCGACCACGACGTCAACCTTCTTAACTGCCGTCGTCGTCAACGAACTCGGGAGCAACTCACAACAACATGCACACCAAGTATAGACCTTTAGCCCCAGATTTGAAAATTTTGTTCTAATTTTGTAAATAGATATGGGCGAGGTAATATTGCCAAAATTCGATAAATTTTCATCACTGTAATGACCTAAACATCCTTATCTTTCTTTCTTTTCAGTCTATTCACTCAAAATTTGGCCTGATTGTGCACAAGCCTATAATAAAAAGGTAATCTCGGAGTCCGCCATTGTCCGCCTCAAAAATTTTGGTTGGAAAGTGTTTGAATATCTGTTATCGTGCCAAATAATGTAATGCGCTTATAGGTCAGCGACAATTAATCGAACAATTTCGAACTCCGAGATTAAATCTTCGTATTGGTATGAAAAGTCATTCCTCTTTGTTTTACTTAGTTCATAAAATTCAAAGCGAAAGCCACAGTCGACCATTTAAAATTGTTAATATGGAGATCAAATGTCATTTCCCCACCCACCCATCGTCTCAAAAAATTTTTAGTATTCTTTACAACTTACACAGCACATAGCAATAATAAATATACAAACAGTGAAAATAAGACTAGTACGCGCTGCGTAGGGAGTATTCAAATACAAATCGAAATAAATAAACTTATTCATGCCTCATTCATGCATGTTCTTGCATTAAACGTCGGAACGTTAACAACAAGGGGATGCCATTAATTCACATCTCCGCTACATAAATTCTTCTAATTGTGCATGTCCAAGTACCAACTTACCGAAAAGACGCAAAAAACCCGCACGCTTTCCAAACCTTGCTTCTATAACCTATTCCCCATCGCCCCCACTTCCGCCATGTCTCCAATCACACTACACTTATTTAAAATCGTGGAATATCATTTCTTTCTTGCATTCACGCAATCGTGACGATTAGTGCCATTCACACCGTGCTATTAAAACCGGGTTAAACATAAAACATACAGTTAAAAAAACCCTCCAAAATACATCGTCCTCTCAATTTATGCAACGGTAAAGCACTTCAATGTTAAACTCATTCCCAAAGGAAACAATATATTTCTATCGCAAAATTAAACCACCTCCATGCACCCATACCAATTAAAATGAAGGGATACGCTTTAACTTACCTCTGCACTCACTCATTCTGTCGCACAAATTATCTTATTCATATCCAAGATACATTTTCCATTACAATTATAGAAACGACGAGAAATAATATAATTGAATTACCAAAATGTATAATGCCGTCTATCATGACCTTTCCAAATAAGGAACGTTAACCACGTGGGCATGCTCTGTTTGTTAAAATGCTGCTTTCAAGTATAATTTGTCCGCCTGGTTAACGTTCTTTCATTTTGGTAATTCAATTATAATTTGTCTTGGTGCATTGCTTAATATAATAATGCTACTTTCATTTATGATTTCTCGTCGTTTCTATAATTGTAATGGGGAAAATGTATCTTGGATATGAATGAGATAATTTGTGTGAGAGAATGAGTGGATGCAGAGGTAAGTTAAAGTGTATGCCTTCATTTTAATCGTCATGGGTGGAGGTGGTTTTAATTTTGCGATAGAAATATACTGTTTTTTGTATAGATGTATTTTGGAAGTTTTTTTAACCGTATGTTTTGTGTTTAAAACCAGAGTTTTAATAGACGAAATCGGAGTTTCGACTGCGCATACAATCTGAGTTGGGATAAAACGTAGTTCATTTATAACATGAGGTTGAAGCAGCCGTAGTAAACATAAGATTTCTGATTTCAGAAACTTTTTAATGTTTAGGTATTCTATAAGGATAAACTTTGCTTATCGATTATCCTTGACAATAATCCTAAATGTAGTGTCTGAAACTCATAAAAGTCAAAACATGGAAAAAACCAGTCCCAGACTATGTTATCTTCCCGTTATGCTTTAATAGACACGATGTAATTTGCATAGGGCCTCAAATTGAATAGGAAGCTAATTTTCATGTACATGTGGGCCTAAATGAAACTACGATTTGGTGTATAGCGCCACGGTCAATCTCGTTCACAGAGCCCACGTTCCCCACCCGGGAATTCGAGAGACTCTGGGATAATCCGTTTCACATCGATATTTCATTGACTGATGAACACAGTGAACTCTATATAACTCTTCTTCCGGATAACAAGAATCCTGTGATGGCGTGAACGGTTTATCCCAGAGCCTCTCGTTTCCCGCCAGCTGGGTAAGGGGAACATGGGCTCTGGGAACGAGATTGCGCCACGGTGTGAATGGCACAAATAGTAACAATTGCGTGAATGCAAGAAAGAAATGATATTCCAGGATTTTAAATATGTGTTTTGCTCGTTTGGCAATGGCATCGTTTTTTGAGAGTGTTTTGCCTATGTCTCGGTTACTTGCATGGACATCATAATTGAAATGAGCATTGTATGTATGTGATATTGCTTTATTTATGACGAGGCTTCTAAAGAACGGAGAACGACAAATTATAATTCAAATGAACATTGTACATTTGTGATATTGCTTTTTTATGACGAGGTTTGTAAAGAACCAGAGGTAAAGAACGGAGCACGACAAATTACAATTCAAACAAGACATCTGGGTCAGGTGTTCACTTGGGCTACTGGAAAGTGCAGAGGTGTCTATAACGCGCGAGAAAATATGTCGGAGTGTGGTGCAGGACTATCCTGAATTGTCAATTTAAAGTGTATGGAATTCAGGATTATCCTGAAGCCTAGGGGACTTCTCTGTCCCATATGCGGGATGTTAAACTAAAAAGCATATAACAAAACAAAAAAAACAGTAGAGGGGTGTTGTAGTCAGGGTCTGAGAGGTGGAACTTTCTCCCTGGGGGGTTGTGGTTAGATTTAGGGTTACCGGGGGTTGTCGTTGAGTTTAGGGTCAGGTTTAGAGGTGGGGGTTGGGGTTGGGTTTCATTTTCTTTAATATTCAGGATTATGACCCATTATCTGGAATTCTAGACCATTTCACAATTCAGGATAATCATGTAAACAATAGATATAAGTGATTAAGGTCAGTAGCAGTAGGGTTTAGAAGAGAGTATGTTACAGGTTGGGATAAAGAACATTTTAAACAGTGATTTCCAAAAAAACGTTATTGACGTCGTATAAGCATTAACTAATAATGAAACCGCGAACGAAAAAAACAATCCGAAAAGAGTAGACTGAATTGGTAGTGTTTGTGA
Source organism: Corallium rubrum (assembly GCA_964035015.1). Lineage (NCBI taxonomy): Eukaryota > Metazoa > Cnidaria > Anthozoa > Scleralcyonacea > Coralliidae > Corallium > Corallium rubrum. The sequence goes on from OZ036011.1 coordinate 3,601,313, forward strand.
TAACAAAAGCAGAAGAAAGTTTAACGGTAGGAGATTCGTATTTAACAGTTTAGCTGAGTTAAAACGGAAGAAATCTTGAAAATGAAAATTAATATAAATAATATATTGTCTAGAATTGTCTTTCAACGCTAGGACATTGACATTGTATCTTTTCTTGGCCACTGTTTACATATATTTTTGAATGAAAATTTGTCATTTGGTTCATCTCATTGTTGGTTTTTTTAATATTGACATTGCATGTTCTTTCGGTGTGTCAATACACGACTACAGATGAACCTTGCTAACTAATTTTCTGGATGTTTTCTGATCTGTGTTCATTAAATTAGGAGGAAATTAGGAGGGGGGTGATGTTAAAAATGCATATAAAGCGGGCGAGGGCGGGTTGTTGCGTTCATGTATTTCTAGTATGAATATTATAGTGACCTGTATAACGCTTAAAATGGATATGATCTTTCAAGTCATGCCAGTATGATAATGGTATAGAACTGTTTTCAGATGATCATTCAGATTGTATGATAAATCATCCTGCCAGTTCGAAAACTTAAAATATATTTAGTTGCCCTGCATTGTTGTCTTTCAACCTTACTGATTTTAGTTATTGTCTAAGGTGCCCAAACTTCACATGTGTGGGTCAGGTACAGATGCACTAGCAAATATGCAATAGGTGACTAGTAAAATATACCCGCACCCTACATCTATGCAATATCTTCATACAACACGAATCCTGATTCCATGTTTTTGCTTTAGAGCATGTTGGGAAGGCTCAACTCTGCAGTGCTAGTAACTGTATAGTTGAATGTCAGACACTCTAATTTCTGTATACATTTTGGTACCATCAGCATATAACACACACTTGGCTGCTGATGTTATAATGGCCAATATGTCATTAAATAAGTATTACTGCATATATATATATATATATATATATGTGTATATATATATATATATATATATATATATATATATATATATATATATATATATTTAAAATACTCATTAATAATTCATGAAGAAAACACAAAAGAAATCACGACCGTGAAGGAGGTTGTATATCTGATACAAACCACGCGTGGTTGTATATCAGGTCTATCTCAGCTCTAAAACATTGAAATTGAGCTTTTTCTGAATTAATCTGAACAAATATTACTCATGTTAACATCAAATACTCGGAGTATTTTAAGCTATTTACAATATTCGTGTCCGTGTTGTATTGGATATGACAATCTCTCGCCTTCGGCTCGAGCTTGTATATCCAATACAACACGGCCACTCATATTGTAAATAGTACATATATATATATATATATATATATATATATATATATATATATACCCGTATATATATATATATTAGGTAAACAGTACGTATATGTTCTTTTTTGTGTCTCTAATCCTCAAGTCAAACCTCCTAGGTACTGATGTCAACACGGCATTTTTTCGCGTCTGTAATAAATTCGTCTATTTTGTCTTCAGCATGTCGTTCAACTAGCTATACTCCTCGGTATTTTGCTGACAATCGAACACGATGCGAATCTTCTCCGGTTTGTGTGGGTGGTAGATTCCTTGGGGGGGGAGGGGAAGATACCAGACCTTTCCGTCGCAGCAATCGAGATTTTCTGGTGGAACCTTTCGGGCATAGCCTTTTTCGAGGAGAGGAGATGGGAAATAAAGCTTCTATAATCCTGAAGACGTTTCGGATCCTTCTGGAGTCTTCTCTTCAACTGACTGGCGCGCAACATGGCTTGCGGCTTGTTGTAGGGCACAGATCGCTGTGCGTCTCTTTAAGGTAAATATATATGACGTAGTGACCATCCTTCAAATGGGTTGCGTCTTCCACTAACGATACAAGTCGGCGGTCTTCTTGGGACGTTGCAGTGCTTTCATCGGCTGTGGAATCGTTGAAATTTTGCTTGAAGTAATTTGAAACCATTTGGTGGAGATGAACATCTGCGTTGAGGAAAAAACTAGCAGCACGCTTTTTTGGAACTTCGTATGTTCCAAGAGGGCCGTTTATCCTACAATACTTCACACAAGCCCAGATGGCAGCGATAGAACGAATGAAGTACGCGATGGTTACATGTGTACCGATAGGAAGTATCCCACCGATACTACGTCGAGAGAATCCGTCGAGAGTGTTGTCGAATTCGAAGATAGTGATGTCCGTAATACGAGTAAAGGTGTGGTCACGCGATAGGTTCCAAAGTCATTACAACTTATGCTTTTCTAGACAATGGTAGCAATGCTTCGTTCGGTACTGAATCACTAATGCACCAGTTTGGAGTACCATTAACCACAAAGGGAAAAAAGGACAGTCAGATCTCGTAGATAGCTATGTTATTCATGGACTCGAAGTGATTTGAATGAAAATAATTTCATTGGACTACCAACGCTACATACGAAGTTCGAAATACCAGTTACAACTCGAGACGTTCCAACGCAAGAAGAAATGGAACGATGGTACCACCTGCAGGGTATCCATCTTCCGTCTGTCGAATCTAATTTGTGATCTCCTTTGCAATACAAGCATACTGGTGAGCTCGGCGGCGGATCATCGGTTGACTCTCCCAAGTTAACGTTTAATTCTTCTTGAGGACTTGCTGCTTTTCCGCTTGTACGCCGAAACTAGATCTCTTCAAGCTAGGTAGTTCAGTATATTTCTCCTCTCGTAGCTTTTCCTTACTGAAAGGTTTCACGCTCCAGTCGTGTGATAGAGTGACACACCCCCTGTTGTGATTTGCTGGAAGGACAATGTACACGAGATAAAATCCAGAAACTTGTTGATGTACTTTTGGCAAGCAAAAAACTAGTGAGCAGTGGAAAACAAGTGGTGATAGGCCTGATCCATTGGATGTTCTTAAAAAGCAGTTGAGTGAAAAAGAAGTTGCTTACCAGAAAGAACATACCAGAGCAGATAGTTTGGCTTTAAAGACAGGGGAGATCATGGAAGAACTTCTTCAAGAGAAGGCTAAACATACAAACACTGAAAACACTGCAAATCAGAAGATGAAAGCTCTGCAAAAGGACAACGAAGCATTGCAAAAACGTCTCGAAGACAAAGCGTCAAAAAAGACGGAGTTGGAGAAAATGTACAGTGTTAAACTAAAAAGCGAGCAGAACAAACACATTGACGAGAAAAAGCTTCTTGTGGAACAACTAGAATTGGCTAGTGGTGAGCAGAAGGATACTATCCAGCTAGCCGAGTTACAGAAACAATCTGATGACGCTTCTCAACAGCTCACTGAGCTCCAAGCCAAGCTTGTCCATGCCGAAGAAGAAGACGGTAGTTCCAAACAAGCCTTATCTACAAAAGAGGAACAGTTGAGCAAGCAGGGTGAAGAAATTCCATCTTTTGGAGAAACCTGCTAAGAACAAGAAGAAGAAAAACAACGACCTAAGGGAGAAGAATGGGAATTATGGATGTTTGTAATTCCGTTTCTATGAGTTAACTTTATAAACCTTTTAACTAAGTCTCCTCGGACAGTTGACATTATTGTTAAAATAAAATTTACAAATTTTATTTCCTGAAGGAAGGGGAAGTGCATGTGATAGAGTGACACACACCCTGTTGTGATTGGCTGGAAGGAGAATGTACACGAGGGTTGTCGTTGTCGTGAGAGCGCGAGCTAGAAGGAAGGGTGTTATTTTGTGAATAAAAGATATACATTTATTTATTGTCTGACTGACTCTACCACAAGTCGTCTATATCAGATATTTCCGTATACTAGGTTTGTCAGTATTCTGGTTTCGCGATCGACGAAGTTCACCAGGTCGTTGAAATTAACTGGTCTAAGCTTATCTTCCATAATTTCGTCAACCTTGCACCTCAATCTGGCTCTCATACTGAATAGTAATATTCTGGTTAACCTTTTGAGGCTCTCGGAGTGATCCAACTGTGGCATATAGTCGTTCCCTTCCATCGTATTTTTGCTCTCGATAAGATTCTTGAAGGCGATTCTCGAATGAATGAACGATACTCCAAAGGATTCCCTCCGAATGTTGGTACTTGACGTTTAGGCAAGGAACTTTAAAGAATTTGAGAGGAGAGCAGCTTCATCATCTGGTTCTGTTGTTCTTGTAAGCAGTTTTGTTGCTGTCGCAATTCGCTGAAAGATTCTGACTAACGTGACCCTATTAGTTGGGCGTTCTCTAGTTTGGTGTCGGCCGCTGGACCTCTGCCTCTGAATTTCCCAACAAGAACAGTGGCTTCCACTGTATCTCGCGTTGAATGTTCTTTGACTTGACCACTTACTGCTATTTCAGTCAAGGCTTTCCCACTTGCTTCAAATTTGGCTAAAGCTCGCTCTTTCGCTTCGGTTTTGGCAATTTCCCTTTCGAGATATACTCGCTTCTCCTCTTGCTGCAATCTGAGTTCCCCTTGCTCCATCTCCTGTCGCAATGGCAGTATTTCTGACCTGTTGAAGGGCTAACGTCTTTCCCAGCTCAATCGCTTCGGCTTTCAACTTGGCCCCCCTCGTCACTTCTCTCGCTGTTTTGCCGACGATATCGAACTCACCAACTAAACGACGCTGAATGTGAACGTCTGCATGGATAACTTTGTGCCAACTCTTGACCCAGCCTGACTTATAGAATCTCCTGGGTTGACTTCTATATGTTTATGTCTGACTGCTCCCGTGTATCCATGGCCGCAATCCATGTAAGTATTCTCTCGTTGAACGACGTCCTCCTTCTTTGAAAATAAACAAATGACTCTAATATGTCTGCTTCTGTAAGCTCTTGGTGGACAGCATCGTGTACCTCTGCGAACTTCTTAAACAACTCCTCGAAAAGACTAAAACCACAAGCTGTTCTTTCACCCTTTCGATATTCTTGTCTTCGTCAAGCAGATTGTTTGTCTCGTTCTACTTAGTAGTTATCGCTGCCACATAACCTCTACGCGAGTTCTTCAAGCCAAAGCTTCTCTGCTTGTATGGCTCTTTCCTCTTCGAAACTGAAGCTTGCTCCTGGCCAACTCATTTGTCTTTAATCCGATGAGAACTCCATACGAACTACCATCAACAAACATTCAAACACGTTGACATGTCTATTAAATTTATTGCCATACGGTTTGATAAAACTAAGTAAATAAACATTGCACAAAGATTTACAACACTATATTTACAACGACGAATAGACTAATATAATGTTACTTCACAATATCAAACGAGATTACTTACATTTTGGTGATGGACTATAGGATTACGAACAGCTATCCAACGAGAACGAACGAATATCCTTATTAACTGAACGACTCAGTCGTCCAGACTCGTACGGACTCGCTTTCCTATTGGTTGAGACGACAAATTATTACGATATTCGTCAGTACTGAGGCGAGTGATAATAACTTGTAGTTCCAACCGTCTGGTTGAATCAGTCTTCTGGGACTGATTCAGACTTTAGTAGATTAACCCAGACATCCAGGATCGGAAGTGACGTCATGCTTTCATACCGGAAGTGAGGTGTGCGCACAGGTGTGCGCACAGGCTGACGTCATTACAGCTATTTCGGAACGCACTCGGGTTTCCTTCGGTCATCATCGTATTATTTCGTGAAGATCGATAAATAAAAACAGTATTGGAACAGTTTGGCTTGCTTTTTTTCCTTTCTTTTTTAGTGAATATGAGGAAAAAGATGGATTTGAGACAGAGTTCAGGTTTTTCTGATTACCAAGCCATTTTAAATTATCTTTCTTTTTGGATTAATGATCACAATGACAATGTGCATTAGACACTTTTATAAGTTTATGTCAACTGAATTACTTACACCGATGTTTTATAAGTTTATGTATACTGAATTACTTAGACTGATGTTTTTTAAGTCTACGTGAGAATTTTCTACCATAACTAAACACTTAATAAGTAAACTGTTCAAAAGGGAGATAAAGGGGGTTTAACGAATACGAAAATGTATACATTTTTAGAGCAAAATATTGTTGTTAGGACACTGCTTTACTTGGATGCATAAATTAACACAGACACGAGTTAACGTTTTAAACAATTTATTCCTCGTAGTACAACAATTTTACACAAATATACAGTTCTTAAACATATTGTCCAGTACAGTATTTTCCAGCTTTGATCGCTTGACTTTGTAAACTGTTCCGTCTTCCGCTAGTAGGAGTTTACGTTTTTGTCCCTTGTGTTCCACGGACTTGACATTCAAAACTTTGACTACACTTCGTTTCTTTTCTGCAGGCAATAGAGGAATTTTTTCGTAATCGAATACACCAATTAAGATATTAACCATTTATTTTTGTCTTTCTTCATTTGCCCAGAGTTAGAACGTTTTCGTTTACTGGTCTGTCCATGTTTTAATTTTACGGCTCGTAAGTAAACATTAAATTTTCTTTCCATCTCTTCTTGCCGCTTTAATAAAATTTCCAGACTTTCCTCCATACTGAATTCCTTTGGTTCTTCACTCTGTCGAGGTACACATATTCCTATCTTACTCCACTTTAGCCACTTCTTGCGTTCTTCCGTGTCCATGCCATGTACTTGATCGAGATGATTAGCTAGTCTAGCAAGATTTGTACTACCGCAACCAAAAACAGGACAGTTCCTACGCGTACGACCCATTTTTAGATGTTTGCTCAATGAGTTCCTAATAATAATTGACTCATTTTTTACGTGTGTTAGATATTTTATTTGGCCCGTTTACGCCCGTTTTGGCCCTATGAGGCACTATGCGGCCCGATGGCCCGTTTGCTGACTAGACGTCCTAACCTGGGCAAGCCCAGGCTTGTCATGCTCCACTATTGTGACGTCACTACAAAAAGTGATTAGCATGCAAAAATGCGTTATATAAAGCGTCCTTCGCAGTTTTCACATGCTCATAACTGCTCATGAGCACTTGCTCATATAGCCCGATCAGGCCCATTTCGGCCCTATAAGGCACTATACGGCCCGATGGCCCGATTGCTGACGAGACGTCCTAACCTGGGCAAGCCCAGGCTTGTTATGCTCCAGGACTTATTATTGCTTAAAAAATGAAACAAGACAATATAATTTTGATAAATTTTTATTTCACATAAGCATTACATCGATTCACTGATCATCATCACTATCTGAAAAACGTCCTTGATCTTCTAAAAGCTGTTTCAAAAGAAACTTTCTTTTGTCAACCGCTGCAGATAAAGCTTCATCAGGATCAAACGAGTCTTCGTTCACAAGTGTCTGCTTCGTTTCCATGATCTTTCCATGCACAGGATCCTTTTTAAGTGCTTTCATCCAATGTAAATTATCCACGTAAACGTCAGCGAATTCTTTCTGAAGTTCAGGGAGAATTTTTTCAAAGGCTTTCTGCTTAGCTACACTTTCTTCTTGCCCTTCCATTTGCAACGTTTTTAATAGTTCATCATATTCTGGCCGAACCGTCACTTTTGCATCGTCAATCATGGTTGCCCAAGGATCAATCTCTTCCTTTATTTCACCATCATCTTCGGAACTCTGACTGTTTTCATCATACGACGAGCTTGATATTTCTTCATCAGATTCCATATCAGGCTCCTCAGTGTCAGTGTATTCCCTTGACTGGCAGTTCATTCTTTCAGCTCAGACAATCTGTAAATGACGAGTAGGGACGGAAAGTCCTTATTAATAAACACCACCTGATTTTTGGACTAGGAATTTCTTTCGTCCATGCCTTCTATAGTTATTTCAACTTTAGCAACCGGTTTTTGTCGATCATTCTCTAACGCATTTAATCTTGCTTGAGTAAGATATGGCTGCCTTTTCTCGCGAGAAAGTTGATGAACATCAGCCAAATGGTTGGATAGCTTTACCAAACTTTGTTTCCCACATAAGGGACAATCTTTGCGTCTTCGTGGCATGTTTCGAAATGAAGTTCTCTGATTCGCAAGCGTGTGTGATATTATAACTCATAAAATGACATTTAGACGTCTAGTCAGCAATCGGGCCATCGGGCCGTATAGTGCCTTATAGGGCCAAAATGGGCCTGATCGGGCCATATGAGCAAGTGCTCATGAGCAGTTATGAGCAAATGAGCAAGTGCTCAGAGCAGTTATGAGCATGTGAAAACTGCGAAGGACGCTTCATATAACGCATTTTTGCATGCTAATCACTTTTTGTAGTGACGTCACAATAGTGGAGTATGACAAGCCTGGGCTTGCCCAGGTTCGGACGTCTAGTCAGCAAACGGGCCATCGGGTCGCATAGTGCCTTATAGGGCCAAAACGGGCGTAAATGGGCCAAATAAAATATCTAACACTAATAACACTTTAGCTAATCATCTCGATCAAGTACATGGCATGGACACGGAAGAACGCAAGAAATGGCTAAAGTGGAGTAAGATAGGAATATGTGTACCTCGACAGAGTGAAGAACCAAAGGAATTCAGTATGGAGGAAAGTCTAGAAAATTTATTAAAGTGGCAAGAAGAGATGCAAAGAAAATATTAACCATTTATTTTTGTCTTTCTTCATTTGCCCAGAGTTAGAACGTTTTCGTTTACTGGTCTGTCCATGTTTTAATTTGGCGGCTCGTAAGTAAACATTAAATTTTCTTAATAGTTCAACGTTTTTCTCAACGTTTTTAATAGTTCATCATATTCTTGCCTGGTCAAAGTGGAAAAACGCTTTCCTTGCCGCTGTAGACTACTTCATTCCTAAAACAAAGCTAAAGCGTTCATTCACCCCTCCGTACATCACCAAGGACTTACTCCACGCCATCAAAATGAAAGAGTCACTAAGGAGAAAGGCTAAGGCTAAGAACTCACCTCAACTTTGGGAGAAATTCCGCAGAACTCGGCAACACGTCAAGTGTTGGATTAATTCCAAGAAGAGAGAATATCTCTCTGGACTGTCCGAAAATGTGTACAATGATCCTAAATCATTTTGGAGATTCTTTAAGAGTAAATCCTCAAAATCCTCTATCCCTGACGTGATTAAATTGAATGGTCAGAAACTGTTTTCTGCGGAGGAAAAAGCGAATGGCTTTAACCAATATTTTGCGTCAGTCTTTATCTCCGACTCCGACACAAGTTCTTCACCTCTTATCTATCCTTCTAACTCAACATCTAACTCTCTTGACTCATTAACTATATCTGAATCCGACGTACAGTCATTGTTGTTCAATTTGTCACCCTCTAAGGCTACTGGTCCTGACGGTATACCAGCTTATATTCTAAAGCGATGTTCTGAAGTAATCGCCTCGTCTTTGACTGCTCTCTTTGAGCTATCTCTTCAGCAGGGTGTTTTCCCTTCTGAATGGAAATCTGCTAATGTCGTGCCCATACCCAAGAAAGGCGACGCTCATGAGGCCACCAACTACAGACCAGTTTCATTACTCTCCCAAGTCTCCAAAGTTCTTGAACGTCTAATTTTCAGTCAAGTTTATTCTTTTGTTAAGAACTCTTTGCATGACCTTCAACACGGCTTTCGTTGCCATAGGTCATGTGTTACTCAACTTTTGAATGTGTTTCACGACCTTGGTCATACTCTTGACTCTGGTAAGGAAATTGACATGGTTTATCTTGACTTTGCTAAAGCGTTTGACTCTGTGTCCCATAGCAAACTCTTGCTCAAACTTAAATCGTTTGGAATCTCTGGTCCACTTCTTAACTGGTTTGCCGATTACCTTCGTGATCGCAAACAGTGTGTTGTCGTTGAAGGAGTTTCATCATCCTTTCCTAGTGTTACCTCTGGTGTGCCACAAGGTAGTGTAATAGGTCCTCTCCTATTCTTACTTTATGTGAACGACCTTCCAGAGGTAACCAAGAATAGTACTGTTGCACTTTTTGCTGATGACAGCAAATGTTATCGTACTATACAATCGCCAGATGATCGAGATCTCCTCCAGCTCGACCTGGACGCTATGTCGAACTGGTCGCTGTCCTGGCAATTGAAATTTAATGTCTCAAAGACGCTTTTACTCAGGATATCCCGCAAACGCAACCCTCCAACTCATTCCTACTTTCTTAACAACGAACCAGTCAAGAGCATAGCTAGCCAAGTAGATTTGGGTGTGGTTATCAGCAATGACCTAAAGTGGTCCCCACACATAGCCAGCTGCTCTGCAAAAGCCAATCGTATGCTTGGTTTTCTTCAAAGGAATTGTACCCAAATGACTGATATTCGTTGCCGTAGGCTTCTTTTTCTTGCTCTCGTCCGATCTCATCTGTCCTATGGTAGTGAGATCTGGGCACCTCAAGGATCGTCACGCGATCTTGCGATCCTCGAGGGTGTTCAAAGACGTGCTAGCAAATTCATCCTTCAGGATTATGAGTTGTCATATCCTGAACGTCTTAAGAAACTTAATTTACTTCCGATATCCTACTGGCTTGAACTTAAGGATCTCGTCTTCTTTTTTAAATGTAAACAAGGCCTCTTCGACCTAGACATCTCCTCTTTCGTCACTTTTTCTTCTCACAGCACGTCTCGCACCCGTTCAATTAGCAAGGACAACTTGCTTCAAGTCAACCATTGCAGGACGTCTCTCTATAGGAACTCTTTTTCAACCGAATTGTCCTTCTCTGGAACAATCTCTCTCCCACCATTCGTAATAGTTCATCCGTTTCCTCCTTCAAACACAGACTAACTGTTTACTACTCTTCTCTACTACACTCATCTTTCGATGTAAACAGAATGCGCACTTGGAAAACCTTCTGTTCCAAGTGCCGCTCTTTCAACTTAAGCTGTTGTTCCTAATTCGTCATGTCTTCTGTAAACTGTATATTTGTTCTCGTCTTTATTTTATTTTATTGTATGTTATGTTTGTTTTCATTAAGGTCGGTCTTCACATGGGACTACTCATGTCCTGTTGACCTTACCTTCAACCATATCTTTAGTTGTTCAAAGTTTTTTTTCTCTAATTTGTCAGTTTTAATTCTTTCGCATTTATGTACGGTTGTAAAGTTAATAAATAAAAAATAAATAAATGGTTGCCCAAGGATCAATCTCTTCCTTTATTTCACCATCATCTTCGGAACTCTGACTGTTTTCATCATACGACGAGCTTGACATTTATTTCTTCATCAGATTCCATATCAGGCTCCTCAGTGTCAGTGTATTCCCTTGACCGGCAGTTCATTCTTTCAGCTCAGACAACCTGTAAATGACGAGTAGGGACGGAAAGTCCTTCATAATAAACACCACCTGATTTTTGGACTAGGAATTTCTTTCGTCCATGCTTTCTATAGTTATTTCAACTTTAGCAACCGGTTTTCGTCGATCATTCTCTAACGCATTTAATCTTGCTTGAGTAAGATATGGCTGCCTTTTCTCGCGAGAAAGTTGATGAACATCAGCCAAATGGTTGGATAGCTTTACCAAACTTTATAAATGATATTGGGCATTTCAATCGAGTGAAATGCCCAATATCATTTATAATATACCCAATTCTCTCCTGGCATTACCACCTTATATATATACAGAACTCGCGATCGAGCTCTCGGCAACGGCCTCCGAGGGTCAGTGGTCAGAGCATTGCACTAGAATCGCAAGGTCGTGGGTTCAATTCCTGCCGGAGGGCCTGTGTAGTTGCATTTTTCGCAACTGCTCCCGGTTTGGTCTTAAAATGTATATATTCTACACTCGAATTTTCCTTTACCAAACTTTGTTTCCCACATAAGGGACAATCTTTACGTCTTCGTGGCATGTTTCGAAATGAAGTTCTCTGATTCGCAAGCGCGTGTAATATTATAACTCATAAAATGACATTTAGACGTCTAGTCAGCAATCGGGCCATCGGGCCGTATAGTGCCTTATAGGGCCAAAATGGGCCTGATCGGGCCATATGAGCAAGTGCTCATGAGCAGTTATGAGCAAATGAGCAAGTGCTCAGAGCAGTTATGAGCATGTGAAAACTGCGAAGGACGCTTTATATAACGCATTTTTGCATGCTAATCACTTTTTGTAGTGACGTCACAATAGTGGAGCATGACAAGCCTGGGCTTGCCCAGGTTAGGACGTCTAGTCAGCAAACGGGCCATCGGGCCGCATAGTGCCTCATAGGGCCAAAACGGGCGTAAACGGGCCAAATAAAATATCTAACACACGTAAAAAATGAGTCAATTATTATTAGGAACTCGTTGAGCAAACATCTAAAAATGGGTCGTACGCGTAGGAACTGTCCTGTTTTTGGTTGCGGTAGTACAAATCTTGCTAGACTAGCTAATCATCTCGATCAAGTACATGGCATGGACACGGAAGAAGGCAAGAAGTGGCTAAAGTGGAGTAAGATAGGAATATGTGTACCTCGACAGAGTGAAGAACCAAAGGAATTCAGTATGGAGGAAAGTCTGGAAAATTTATTAAAGCGGCAAGAAGAGATGGAAAGAAAATTTAATGTTTACTTACGAGCAGCCAAATTAAAACATGGACAGACCAGTAAACGAAAACGTTCTAACTCTGGGCAAATGAAGAAAGACAAAAATAAATGGTTAATATTTTAATTGGTGTACTCGATTACGAAAAAATTCCTCTATTGCCTGCAGAAAAGAAACGAAGTGTAGTCAAAGTTTGTCAAGTCCGTGGAACACAAGGGACAAAAACGTAAACTCCTACTAGCGGAAGACGGAACAGTTTACAAAGTCAAGCGATCAAAGCTGGAAAATACTGTAAAAGCTGGACAATATGTTTAAGAACTGTATATTTGTGTAAAATTGTTATACTACGAGGAATAAATTGTTTAAAACGTTAACCCGTGTCTGTGTTAATTTATGCATCCAAGTAAAGCAGTGTCCTAACAACAATATTTTGCTCTAAAAATGTATACATTTTCGTATTCGTTAAACCCCCTTTATCTCCCTTTTGAACAGTATACTTATTAAGTGTTTAGTTATGGTAGAAAATTCTCACGTAGACTTATAAAACATCAGTCTAAGTAATTCAGTGTACATAAACTTATAAAACATCGGTGTAAGTAATTCAGTGTACATAAACTTATAAAAGTGTCTAATGCACATTGTCATTGTGATCATTAATCCAAAAAGAAAGATAATTTAAAATGGCTTGGTAATCAGAAAAACCTGAACTCTGTCTCAAATCCATCTTTTTCCTCATATTCACTAAAAAAGAAAGGAAAAAAAGCAAGCCAAACTGTTCCAATACTGTTTTTATTTATCGATCTTCACCCATCTTGAAATAATACGATGATGACCGAAGGAAACCCGAGTGCGTTCCGAAATAGCTGTAATGACGTCAGCCTGTGCGCACACCTCACTTCCGGTATGAAAGCATGACGTCACTTCCGATCCTGGATGTCTGGGTTAATTTACTGACTTTAGTATTTTACTCTGACTAACGCCAGACGATTTGAAATACTTGTCAAAGTGGTCAAGGGGAGAGCTACCTACCAATGGGTTAATGACAATTTGGAGTTGACATAAATTGTGAGGCGGTGGCTGTGGCAAGTAAGAGAACATTTTCATAACACTATACCTCAGGTGATTTCTTTGACCCCTTGACCACTTTGACAAGTATATAAAATCGTCTGGCATTAGCCAGAGTAAAATACTAAAGTCTGAATCAGTCATGCACTCCCAGAAGACTGATTCAGCCAGCCGGTTGGAACGACAAGTTATTATCACCCGCCTCAGTACTGACGAATATCATAATAATTTGTCGTTTCAAGCAATAGGAAGCGAGTCCATACGAGTCTGGACGACTGAGTCGTTCAGTTAATAAGGTTATACGTTCGTTCTCGTTGGATTGTGCAGGTTCACTATTAATAACTTGTCGTTCCAACCGGCTGGTTGAATCAGTCTTCTGGGACTGATTCAGACTTTAGTATTTTACTTTGGCTAACGCCAGACGATTTTATATACTTGTCAAGGTGGTCAAGGGGAGAGCTACCAATGGGTTAATGACAATTTTGAGTTGACATAAATTGTGAAGCGGTGGCTGTGGCAAGTAAGAGAACATTTTCATAACACTATACCTCAGGTGATTTCTGTGCCGGTATGATTCAAATGGTCTTACGAATAGCATGATATGTTTGGTTTCTCAATCGGGTTCCAGCGTGAAGGTGTACGGCTATACGCGTTTTGGTCGTTCTTATATACTGAATGTTGACGACTATTGATTACATTCCAGCAACAGTCAGTCAATGAACATCTAAGATTTTGCTTACCATATAATTAGCACAACTGCATATTCGTTCATTCTCGTTGAATTGTGCAAGTTCACTATTAAGACGATTAGGTAAGTCAGACGAGAAGTTCATTAGCAGTGTTACCATAGCGAAACCGCGTCGCGTCCTTCATTCGAACTCTGTTCTCGTACGAGTATCATCGTGTTTGGAAAGTATTTTACTGGATTTATTCTCTATTTATTATGACCAAGATGTCTCAAACGGTAAGACAAAGAAGACACAAATATCGAGTTTAAAAAGTATTTACTTCAGTTCAAATGTTTACATCATGAATAAGGTCGGTTTCTGACGTTTCTGAGATAATACGACTTGTCTAATCTAATTTTGTATGGATTTTGAGGTTCATTCCTGCGAATGATCGTAATCTATTGGTCACTGTCTTGACGAATTTTGTTTCATGCGAGTCTTCCTCATGCGAGTCTTCCTCATGCGAGTCTTCTTCATGCGAGTCTTCCTCATGCGAGTCTTCCTCATGCGAGTCTTTTTCGTCTAAATCATTTTCGTCCACATCAGTATCACCAGCGTCTTCTCTTTCGCCTTCAACCGACTCTACTTCTAGCCTACATCCGAATCACTTTCGTCCTCATCGGAAGCACCTAACCATTTTAGTAAAGGTTTATTCTTTGGCTGTTCAACAGTTGGAGGTGGAGTTAGAAAATACGTTTTAGGTACACTAAGTTTAGGCGGTGGATGTGACGGGATGTGTTCAGGTTGATGGGGTTCACGTTGACGAGGTTTCTTTGGGGTCTCTGTCAAATTTGTATAACTTTTAGTAGCTGCGTTTGAAGATTAGTTTGAACTTGGTGCTGCTGGTTCTGCAGCTGTTGTTGGAATGTCATAAAATGATCGAGTTGATTACAGTATAGGATGTTCTTTGCATTGGGTGTTAATTGCGGTGTTTGATGTTTCTGGTTTCTTTACCGTGATGAAATATATTCTGAACAATGTGGATCACAGAGAGATTTCTGTGGTGACTCCCCATGGTGAAAAAATCGGCGATACGTTTATCTCCCCCTGATTGAATAATAAGATCATCGAGCGCAATGAGATTCAGTGCGCTTTGTAACGTCTAGAAAATCATCAGAGTCGGTGTCTGAAGGTATACCCTCGTTGAATTCGACGTCTGGTATAGTCTTGATCATTTCCAAGTACATATGCTGCCACTGAACATAACACCAAATAATTCGTTGAGGATGGGGATTAATGGTTGTTTTTGCAATCTCCAAATTTGTTCTTACGCCCACACGGTTTTGCCACTTTGTGTACATCCAGCTACGATGCAGGTAAACGGATGTTGCAGTACGGTGAATCCATTGACAGGAGAGATTGTTGGGGTCGAGTGATTCTCTTCATGAAAAATATTCTTGTAACGTAGGCGGTTACTTGCCGTAGAGAATGATTTTTCACAATATTACAGGCATACGATATGTTCACAGACAAATCAATCATAGACAAACCCTACGTGAGACGGTGTTTTATACTGAAGAAGAGGTACATCAAATCGCTACATCCTCTCGGAAGAGAAGGATATCTTGACTGGAATTGTAAGATTGAATCCTAAGATTGAATCATTGAATCCTAAGCGATTGAATCAATGAATACAGTCGGAGAGCTATCGGTTGAGTCAGGCGGATTCAATCTTAGGATTCAATGATTCAATCTTAGGATTCAATGATTCAATTTAGGATTCAATGATTCAGTCTTAGGATTCAATGATTCAATCTTAGGATTCAACGATTCAATCTTAGGATAGGATTCAATCTTACGATTCAGTTAAGATATTCCTCTCTTCCGAGAGGATGCAGCGATTTGATGTACCTCTTCTTCAGTATAAAACACCGTCTCACGTTGGCGGCTTGTCAAGAAATTCCGAGCTCCCCATCTTGTGAAATATGGCGGCTTGTCAAGAAATTCCGAGCGGCTTGTCAAGAAATTCCGTGAATATGGCGGCTTGTCAAGAAATTCCGAGCTCCCCATCTTGTGAAATTTCTCGACAAACAAACAACGATAATGATTCTAAAATGTCGAAATCTACATCCTTATATTTTTCTGAGGATAATTTGTTATGGAAGGGTGACTTAGAGTCACTGAAACAGTTCATAGAAGCAGAATTACAAATCAGCGGAAGATGGTCGTCGCCACGAGGGGAAACAATTCAGTTTAGCAATCCAGAACTTTGCTTAAAATGGCATGGTCAAACTGAGCAAAAGATATCCATAGTACAAGATAACGAAGAGAAAGAATTATACGCTGCCTTAAAAGGATACGCCGCTTCTACAGGGTCTACGGACAACGAAAAACAACGAAATATAACCGAGCACATGGTGCTTGCCGAAGGCGAAACCAACCAAGATACAAACACCGAAGACAAACATTCTTGCGGTCAATGTGATTTCTACAAGGACGAAATTGCTAAGCTATTAACTATAGTAAATGAAATCCAAAAGAAACAAAACGAAGATCGCCAAAATAACCTCTCCAAGTCAGCAGAAACCGATGCCAAGTTGAAAAGCCTTGTTGAGCGAAATGACAAGATGGCGGCTGAAATAGCATCACTACAGGCTAGCGTGGAAGAAACGACAGGAGACAATAAAATCATAAGGCATGCTTTGGACATTAAACAAAATGAGTGGACAAAAGCTAATTCGAAGAATACCTCTGACAAAGGTAAGAAACCCCAGACTGTCAAAAATTCTATCAAATGTCAAAACCAGTTTGAAGCACTTACTGAAGATAGTACTAACCATGGTACTAACACCATAAGCACTCAAGAGACCACCGTAGAAAGAAATAAAAAGGATGGTGCAAGCCAACAAATGACCCATTACCGTGCACGACAAAGGAAAAGATTCCAAGACACCAAGAATGGTGAAAACCAAAAGAAAACCAAAATGGAAGTCAGTCCAAACACCAAGTGCCTTGTGATAGGTGACTCCATGGTCAAGAACATTAACAGTCGAAAACTTGAACGAGCTGCAAGAAGTAAGACCATCTGCCATTCCTACAGTGGAGCAACTGTAGGACAGATAAAAGAAAAAGTTGAAAGCTACTGGAATGAGGACCAACATTATGAGAAAGTTATCCTGCATGTTGAAACCAATGACCTGGCCCGTGAAGAACCCACCGAAGTTGCCAAGAATATGGAAACATTGATTGAGAAAGTCAAGGCCCATACAAAGGAAGTCGCAGTGTCCAGTGTCATCAAGAGGTATGATAACAGAATTAGAGCCAGTAAAATTACCCAGTATAATAGTTTACTGCATGAGTTATGCATCAAGCATAAAATTGTATATGTAAATAATGATTGCATTGATAAAGTGTTGTTAAATGGATCGAACCTCCATTTAAACCGATGTGGCGACAGGGCTTTGGGAAGTGCATTTTGTACATATCTAAAACAAAGAAACACTCCCATTAAATCTAGAAACCAAGAAGGTTTTTTTCATCAAGCCCACTGGCAACAGACAATAGACCAGACAATGCACCACAGATATGTCAGCCTAGTATAGAAGTAGAAAGTTGTAATACTTCGACAAATGAAAGTGTGAGTAGCAACTTTTTGGCAACCCTTAACTCCATTCCCAATGAAAGAGGCTTTAAAATGGCCTTTTTAAATATTGTTAGCCTTCCTAAAAAGATAGATGAAATTCGTCATTCAATGTCTAACAAATGCATTGATCTGATTGCATTTAATGAGACACGTCTTGATTCAAATATAACTGATAATTTAATTCACCTAGAAGATTACGATATTATTAGAAAAGATAGGTCACGAAATGGAGGTGGAGTTTGCATATATTTGCGCAGCTCCATCAATTACAATGTGAGAAATGATCTAATTCCTTCTGAATTAGAGGCTGTTTGTATTGAAATTACTAAGCCACACAGTCGACCATTTATTGTTACGACAGTTTACAGACCACCTAATGCATCATCAGAATTCTTTGACCATTTGGAAAGGTTAATCAAACAAATCGATGATGAAAACAAAGAAATGTATATATTAGGTGATCTAAATTGCAATATATTGAAAGAAAAGAATCTTTCTGATATGCCAACTAAAAAACTAAATACTTTATATGAATTGTACCAATTGACTCAATTAATTGATGAACCTACGCGAATAACAATGTCAACCTCCACCCTCATTGACCATATTGTTACAAATACACCTGAGAAAATTTCTGACTCTGGTGTTATTCACACTGGAATCAGTGACCACAGTTTGGTATTTGCAATCAGAAAAATTGGATTTCTTCAAAAAGAAGAAAATGTTACTGAAATAAGAAACATGAAAAATTTTAATGAGGAAAATTTTGTAAATGAACTTTTAACTCAACATTGGGAATATGTTTATTTCTTTGGTCATGAGCCAAATACTATGTGGGAAATTTGGAAAGAACTTTTCCTAGAAGTATTAGACAAACATGCTCCACTTCAACAAAAAAACGTAGATCCAAGGAAGTTCCTTGGATTACGAGCAAAATTAAAAATCTCATAAATGAAAGAGACAGACTAAAAAGAAAAGCCATAATTAGCAAATTAGAAATTGATTGGTCAAATTACAAACAGACTAGAAATCAGGTAAATATTGAATTAAGAAATGCTAAACAAAGTTATTATTCTACAAAAATTGCTGGTCAAAAAGGTAATCCAAGAAATGCTTGGAAAACAATAAACAATTTACTAGGCAAACAAAACAAACAACCAGTAGTAAATGAACTTACTTTGGATGAAAGTACTTTAAACAATCCAAAAGATATTGTAGAGGGCTTCAATGAATATTTTTCAAATGTTGGCCCTGATTTAGCGAGCAAAATTGACATGTCCAATGACAAGTTTGAGACATATGTCAAAAAAGCTAATTCCGAATTTACTGCATTCAAACTTATTAGTGTAAGCGATGTTTGCCACCTCTTGCATGGTCTATCTAGCAATAAAGCCACTGGCATTGATAAGATTTCATGTAAAATTATTAAGATAGCTGCACCTGTTATTGCAGATTCACTAACATATATTTTTAATCAGGCTATTACTCTATCCTCTTTCCCTAATGAATGGAAAATGGCTAGAGTAACACCTCTTTATAAAAATGGCCATCGAAATGTACCAGGAAACTACCGGCCAATTTCAGTTTTGCCTGCTATAAGCAAAATCATGGAACGAATTCTGTATGATCAACTGTACAATTATTTAACTGAATTTGGACTGCTAAGCAATTCCCAATTTGGTTTTCGCAAATCTCACTCTACAGCTACAGCATTACTAGACTGTACAAACGACTGGTATGTTAACTTAGACAGAAAAATGTTTAATCTAGCAGTTTTCATTGACTTGAAAAAAGCATTTGATACAGTTGATCATCAAATTCTATTGAAAAAGTTGGAGCTCTGTGGAATAAAAGGACAGGCTCTTTCTTTACTAAAATCTTATCTAACAAATCGAACGCAGAAGTGTCAAATTAATGGATTTGTCTCATCAGAACGTCTGATTAGATGTGGAGTACCTCAAGGTTCTATCTTAGGACCACTATTATTCTTACTCTATATCAATGACTTACCTCAGTGTCTTAATAATATTAAACCTAGGTTATTTGCAGATGACACAAATCTTACTGCTTCTGGAGACTCGATAACCGATATTGAAACTGCAGTAAATTCGGATTTAGAAAACCTTAGGAAATGGTTAATGGCTAATAAACTTAGCTTAAATGTAGCCAAAACAGAATTTATGTTGATTGGCTCAAAACCAAAGATAAAATGTACTGCAAATGCTCCCCCAAATATTTTCATTGAAAATAAACAGATTAAACAAGTTTATGAATGCAAAACTCTTGGAGTAACTATTGACCAGCATTTATCTTGGAAAAAGAATACTGAAAATATTTGCAAAAAAATAACAGCAGGAATTGCTGCTCTCCGTCGTGTCAAACCTTTTGTTGATAAAGGTACACTTATTTGTATATATAACGCTATTGTTCGCCCACACTTCGATTATTGTTGTGAAGTATGGGATGTGTTTGGCGAAACACAATCTAAGCGACTCCAAAAGCTACAGAATAGAGCTGCTCGAATCATCATGAACATGAGCAACGATGTAGATCATTCTGTAGCTTTACATGCCTTGGGCTGGGAGCCACTGAAAATGATAAGAAAAAAAGCAAAAGCAAAAATGATGTATAAAATCTTAAATAAAATAGGTCCTGAGTCACTCACTGACCTATTTACTTATAAAAGTCAAGTGACAAACTATAAACTTCGAGATATTTCAAGTGGTCTTTGTTTACCACAACCGCGTACAAATAATATGAAAAATAGTTTTATGTATGACGGTGCTCATCTCTGGAACTCTCTTCCAAACGAGTTTAGAGAGAGCGAATCCCTTTCGAGTTTTCAAAGGAAAATTGCTACTCACACTTTTCAATCGTAAAACAACATTATTATAACTTTGTAAATAGATTACTTGTAAATTATGTTCCTGTTCTGCACTATTAACTATTATATTAGTTAATAGTGCAGAACAGTAAATAAAATACTCCTTATTTTGTAAATAACTTAAAATACTTATGTAATTCTTTTTTACACGCCCCCTGTGGAAATCAGCTTCGGTTGACGGGGTTAGCGTGTATAAATAAAATTCTTCTATTCTAGTGGTATTCAAACTATGATTGGTAGGCACTCCGTGAACTTGTCGTATGTCTGTAATATTTGTGAAAAGTCATTCTCTACGGCAAGTAACCGCCTACGTCATAATAATATTTTTCATGAAGAGAATCACTCGATCCCGACAATCGCTCCTGTCAATGGATTCACAGTCCTGCAACATCCGTTTACCTGTATCGTAGCTGGGTGCACCCAAAGTGGAAAAATCGTGTGGGTAAGAATACTTTTGGAGAATGCAAAAACAACCATTAATCCCCATCCTCAACGCATTAATTGGTGTTATGGTCAGTGGCAGCATATGCACTTCGAAATTATCAGGAACGCCGTCGAATTCTGTGCGAGAAACTGTTTAAGAACATTGTATCTGATCCAACTCACAAGCTTCATTCTTTGCTACCGCCCAAGAACCTTAAACCTTATAACCTCAGATCCAATAGTCCCTAATGATTTAGACAAAAAAGATTCGCATGAGGAAGACTCGCATGCGGAAGACTCGCATGAGGAAAATTCGCATGAAACAAAAGACAATAATCGTCAAGACAGTGACCAATACATTACGATCATTCCCAGGAATGAACCTCAAAATCCATATAAAATTAGATTAGACAAGTCGTATTATCTCAGAAACGTCAGAAACCGACCTTATTGATGTAATCATTTGAACTGAAATAAATACTTTTTAAACTCGATATTTGTGTCTTCTTTGTCTTACCGTTTGAGACATCTTGGTCATAATAAATAGAGAGTAAATCCAGTGTTTGAAAATTAAAACTCACTCGTGCGTGTTTTTTCCAAATTGCACTCGGAACCATGCTATTACCTATACAAATATCACTCTTAGTAACAGAAAGCTAGCAACCAGCTTGAAGAGTTATTCCGTTTATGTTTTCTCAAATCAGTACGTTTAAAAGAACTTCGGGAATCAGTCGGAGAGTTATCGGTTATGACGTATTACACGGGGGGTTTGTTTGAGAGTTAGGGTTAGCTAGGGGGTCTAAAGGAGCCTGAGAAGAATGACGTAATCACAAGGGTTAGGGGGTTGAATCATAGTTAGGGTTAGGGGGTTAGATAAAAGTTAGGGTTAGATGGCCCCAAAGGGGCCTGAGAATGAATAAATAATAAGTTGAATATTTAATGTGGCGGCGTCACTGACCTATATATATATATTGGACTGCTTGCTCCTATTACTTTTGAGTTGGGAAAAGTGTGACCAATTTCCGGTTTCAAAATGGCGGCATTCTAATTCTAATTTGGCGGCTATTTTTGAATAAGGTCTATAAACCTTATTCAAAAATGGCCGCCGAATTAGAATTCTTTTATGTGCATATAAATTAGCCCTTATCACCTCGTTTTAAAATAAAAATTATTTTGAATTTCACACATGAAACGAGTTCATAAGGCTAATTTATATGTATATAACATAATTTTAATTCGGCGGCCATTTTTGAATGTCTATATGTCCTTCTTCTAATGGTAATGGGCGCTGAACGATGCCTAACGACCTTGCAGGTATTTAAAATTGCATATTTTAGACAAGAAACTCGTCATTAGGTGTTTTATAGTCCGGCAAACGAAGAGATTTCCATCGTCCGCCTATTTTCCCGTCGTTAAAACAAGAAAGCCGGACAAGAAACTACCAGACGTTTCAGACTGGGAGAGTTGAAGGGGCCAGACCACTGATCTCAAATTATAGACTCTTATACTGGATAGAGCATCTTGTTTCGCGCGTGGCAAAAATTGAAGTCGGAAGTGAGGCTAAAAATCTTGCGGCGGCCATATCCGGTGGAACCCACAATATTGCCGAATCATAGCTTTCGCCTCGGGTTTTCGCTTTAAATGATCGGATTTTTAACGAAAGCCAGCTAAATTTTTGTGCCGTGTATTTGTCGCTATGGGAGAACTTAAAAGTGGCTGTATGAAAACCAAGTGGGTCCCACCTGAAATAGCGGCCGCTAATTTATTCGACTTCACAATGAGCACCGGATGCTCTATCCAGTATAATGAGTCATTATTTGAGATCAGTGGGCCAGACCGTCAAAATTAATCGGTCAGCCAGAAGCCTTTTGTCTTCTAAAATCGAGTTATAACGACACTTGGGAAAGGTTAATTGATAAAGACACTCTAAGGAGAACTTGGCTACGCCTCGCTATTGTCTAGTAATTATGTTGTAGTTCAGAGCTACAATAAGTCTCTTATCATGAAAATGTTCCGGGGACGAGGTTGGCAGAAGGACCTATAAATGCCGCCACTTTGAATCTGAAAACGGTCACACATTCTTGGTCAGCATCCGCAGTCCAGTTATATAGTGTGGAATATGGTGGTGGAGTGAGCTAAATGAAAGAGAATCGCTCATTGAGGCCGTGAGGGTGAATGGTACCAAGTTTGTAAATGAGACGCATTTCTTGTTTACGACGAGTATCGTTACAACCTGTAATGGCCTGAGTGGCACAGATTTTCATCATCACGATGGTCTTCAAGCACTTAAATATTTCTTTGATCAACGCACAACTCGGGAGCCATCAACCACTACTTTGTTACGCCTGGCCGAGTTAGTGCTCACCCTCAACAATTTTTCATTTGATGGTGAGCATTACCAACAAGTTAGTGGTGTAGCCATGGGTACCAAAATGGGCCCTAACTATGCCAACTTATTTGTTGGTTATGTGGAAAAACAAATCTTTGAACAATACACTGGTTTCCTACCTGACTACTATGGTCGGTTCATTGATGATTGCTTAGGCACTGCATCATGTTCGCGCGCTGACCTGGTTTGCTTCATTAACTATGTTAATGACTTCCACCCAGCACTCCAGTTCACATGGGAGATCAGTGAGACTAGTGTGTCGTTCTTAGATATTCTCATCTCCATTAATGGTAATAAGCTGAGCACTTCTGTCTTTTACAAGACCACTGACTCTCATAGCTACCTCCTCTTCTCCTCTCATCATCCTAAACACACCAAAACTTCCATTCCTTTCTCTCAATTTCCTCGTCTTCGCCGCCTCTGCAGTGAAGATGATGATTTCAATGCCAAATGTTTGGAAATGAGAAACTTTTTTGTTAATCGCGGTTATCCTTCCCACCTCTTAGACACTGCCTTACACAAGGTCTCCAACATTTCCCGTTCACACACCTTAAGCGAACCTTTGGCTACCATTTCTAATGAAAAAGTACCTTTAGTTCTCACTTTTCATCCCTTAAATTTCAAAGTAAGGGACATCATTAGCCGCAATTTCGACCTCATTCAAAATTACCCAGAAACATCTTCCATTTTCTCTGAGAAACCCCTAGTATCTTTTCGGCATAGCAAAAACATCCGGGAAAACGTTGCTCACAGCTCACTGCAGCAAGCCTTGGTATCACATGTTGGCACCAGCTCTTGCTGTCGTGGTAGGTGCAACACCTGTAAATACTTAGACTCCTCAATTTCAATTTCGGCTCCAAAATGTAGGTTCAGCATAACCCACAGTTTCACTTGCACTTCCTCCAACCTCATTTACTGTATCTCTTGCAGTAAATGTCCCATGCTTTACATCGGAGAAACTGGAAGACGTTTAGGTGACAGGTTTGTTGAACACCTTCGTGATGTCAAATACAATGTGCCAAACAAACCTGTTGCCAGGCACTTCAACAGTGCCAACCACTCCTTTTCCAACATGAAAATCTGTGCCATTCAGCCCATTACAGGTTCTAACGATACTCGTCGTAAACAAGAAATAATGCGTCTCATTTACAAACTTAGTACCATACACCCTCACGGCCTCAATGAGCGATTCTCTTTCATTTAGCTCACTCCACCACCATATTCCACACCTTTTCCTTAACCTTTTTCTGATGATTTAAATAGTAATTTATAACCTGTTTCTTTGCCCATTTGCAGGTACCTGACCCACAAATTGGGTCAGCACCTACACACAGGCTAAAATTACATATTACATATTAATTTATTTGTTTACTTTGTTTTTATTGGCTTACATGTGTTCACGTGATTCCCATTGTAGCTCTGCTATAAATACGCGTGACCACATGTGAGTTGTTTACTAATTTCTCCTGACGAAGGGCCTTCGCTCGAAACGTCGAGAAGATTTTTCTCTGTTTTTCAGGCCAACGTGACTTAACCCTGGTAATATTTGGATTTCAACCGTGGCCGACGCTGTCCTAGAAGCTTTTAACTATATATAGGTCAGTGGGCGGCGTCCCTTTGGTTGCCATATGGAGGTCTATCACTATTCATATATTTTAATTTTAATTAGGACATATGTTTGAATTTACAATTAGGACATATATAGAAGAAAATAAGGTAGAAAAAATATTTATAAATACGAAATATAGAATAAAGTAATAGAATGACCATAAAAATTTAAAATATAGGATATATTTTTGAATATTAGAATTAATGTTTAAATATTAGAATGAATATTTAAATTGTAGAATAAAGACTGGATCGGCTCTTCATAATAGTAGATTGTATTCCGATTTGTTCAATCGAAACGACGCTGTACGGCATGCGGGCATATTTTTATGTTTTATTGCATTTTCTGGGTCCTTTTCCCCGATCGGGATTTTGCCGCAGGGTTTATTTACGCCGCAGATTTCGTTGTTATAGCAACGATAGCGACTGAGGGTCGGAGTTGTGTGAACTGTGATCCACGCTGAAAATTTTCTGGTTTTGTGAAGAAAACTGAACGATATTGACGATATTTAATGATGAAGAGTGTTTTTAATGTACTTGGATATACGCCTAGAAGTTCTTGAACGTTTATATATTACCTGAGAGTTCAAAAAACTTGCTTTAAACTTCAACTGCTGCACTCGGAGATTTATCAAAAATTATGGAGTTCAGCGATCCTCGTTTTGAATACTTATCTGAGTATATCCTCAAGAGCATGAAACTGAAAAACGACAAATGGGCAAAATTGCAAGGAAACGAAGAGTACAGACAACAGATATTGGACTTTTTTGAGAAACCTGAGTTGAGTTTGCTTGTTATAATGCAAAATTCTGGCGGTCAACTTCAACCACTGTTTGACTTTCCTCCGTCGTTGAAAACAAAAGCAGTTTACATCACGAAGAAAGAAAAGGCAACGAATATAGGAAAAGACAATGTGAAAAGTGCTTTAACATTTGGTGATCTATCGTATGCACCATTAGAGCAGCTTTCCGCCCTGGTTGAAGAGGTATTTTGAATGCTTTCTTTTTGTAGAAATGTATGCTTTTAATATATAAATGTAGTACTTGTCTATTAGTGCAGGAGACAGGTTTGAAATTTCTTTAAAGTTCGCATTGTACAGATTTCTTTTAATCGTTTAACGTTGAAACTAAGGTATTTATATTTGTTTCTTTTTAAATTAATTTTCCTGATTTCCAAATATTATTTTAGATGCTAGTTTCTGTTGTCCTGAACTGGAATGACATTACAATATATAATTATGCTAATTCATATCTCACACTTGCAGTATAACCACACAATTACTGTTTCTTTATGGCTTATGTTACAAAATATAAACTGTCATGTGTTATTGCTAAAGCAATAGAAAGTTGACAATAAGGGGGAAATATGTTTAGAATAATTGTGTGGTTTGTTTTGAGTTGGTTTGATACAATGTCCAGTATGGAATGTTCAAATATTTTTCACCGGACAGCTAACTTGTCCAACCAATTATGCTCCAAAAATTCTCAAAGTCTTGCACTGATAAGTTAAAATGCACTAAAGGAATAAAGGATTGGACTTACTTGGACTTGCCTCTAAGATTTTATGCACCAAAAAAAAACTTCAGTTGCAGATTTTAGTCATTTTATACACCAATCCATGCACTGGAAGATCACTTCGTGCACTGGCTGTGTCCGGTGCATGCTGCGTTCATTCCATACTGGTACAATGTACCAGAAAATATCCATAACTCTCCCATTTATCTAGTCCCCCCCTGATTTTCCTTATTGCAATCAACTACTAACCCACCACTCTTAGTGTCAACCCCCTGGAATTTCCAAGTGAGCAAAGTAAACATAGTGTAATAAAAGTAGTGTGCTGCGTAGGCAGTGTTGAAACAACAATTGAAATATGGTATAGTAGGTTAATACTGCCGAAACAGAGAACTTAAGTGGTCTAACGTTTTGAGCGAAGGCCCTTCGTCAGAGAGAAACGTAAAGAGTAAAACAAACAACGAGTTTATATACTGAAGAAAGCAATGTACAAACCTCGGATATTTCCAAGCCAACAATGACCATATCCACCACCACCATAAAGAGTATAATGAAGAACTGCTTTGTTATCTGTTGGTTGGTGCAGTTTCATGGGGAGGGGGGTTATGGATATTTTCTGGAACTACACAAGGTAATAGATATTTTTGGTAGATTTTTGTCATGCTTTGAAAGTGCTCAGAAAGTGACATGTCTGAGTCCCAGACTGGATTGAATATACAATGTTCTTGAGTTTGATGGGCATCTAGTGTTTATATATACTGAGTGTCAAAGTGTACCACATGCACTAGGGGGCCGGAGAACTGCCTCCGTGCCACTCAACTCAGAGGCTTTCAGTTTAGGCCAGTGGTGAAATTTTCTTAACTTTTTTGTCAAACTACGCTTAAATTGCCAGAGCTTTAGTAAAATCCTCTCCAAAATGGAGCATCAGTTTTTCAAAATTTTCAGGGGAGCATGCCTCCAGACCACCATAGAAAGGTTGTTAACTTGTCATTGCTTACAATGGATATAGTCACACTGAGCCATCATGGCTAATTAACCAAAAACTGAATTGTCCATGTCAAATTTACCTCAAAAGGAAAAAAAAGAAGTCAAAATTTGATGCTTTTCATGCAATTGTCAGAAATTTACAAGGCTTTGGTGCCTGACTTGAAAAAGAGAATTTCCACCAATGACATGCAAGGTTCCAAGTACAAAACATCTTCAAATTATTTTGTAAGATGTCTATAAATTAATGTTTTCAGATTCTTGTACCTCTGTTGTCGAATCAAAGAAATCATGAACAGTGGCCAGCTGTTGTTTCTCAAGATGTTCTTCGTCATGTTCACACACTTAAAAGTAATGTCTTTGTCATTGCTGGTCAAGTCAAAGGCAAAACGCTACTACCTTTACCAGTTGGCTCAGACCAGGTATCAGATGCAGTTGAAGCTGATGAAAGGTGAATCAGAGACTTAATCATAATTCTATATTAATTTCTTTAAAGTGCCTATACATGTATATAGTACAGTATCATGGTTGGGGATCGATTTTATATATTTAGGATGTTTGGAACCTTCTGAGAAGGTTTGTAATATTATATCTTCCTTTTCTAAAATTTCATCTTCATGGATGTACTTTTTTACTGTTAAAGTTGATGGAAGTGACATCTACATGTATGCAGGAATCTGTAAAGTGGTTTTCATATAGAGAAATTCCTGCTTAGAAATCACTTCCATCAACTATTACAAATCTTCTCAAGGTTCCAAATATCCTACAAATAAATAATTTTATTATACAATACTGATACAATCTCGATTGTGATTGGCTAAAAACCTACAGACAATTCATGATGTCTTGCCACCTACAAAATATCAAAAATTGTCTGTAGCTATGATGTAATTTTTGCGAGATGGCCAGTGGTTTGATCAAAACAAACATGGCTGCTGGGACCTTTAGGAGTATATATGACGATCAGAATTGAATTAATCGGCTGGATTTGGCAAGTTTTGTTGACACCAAAACCAAAAAGAAAAACCAAGCGAGCTAACACATACAGATGTTAGTCGAGTTTAATGCAGTATTTGAAAGAGAAAAAAGTAAGCGATCCTCAAACTGAAGATGGTATATGTGATATGATTCACTTTTTTATCTTACTTTCAACTTTGTATAAAAAACAATTACAGTATTGAATTTGGTTGTCGCATGATAGCTTGTGTTATCAAGCCTTGGTAATTTGTATTAATTCCACCTCATGCAGCCTTCAGCTTCAGCAGATAACACTTACCTTGGCGTTGATAACACAAGCTATCATGCTCAACCTCATCCAATAATTGTATAAATATAATGTAAAATCCCCACCATGATAAAGGCACTTAATTTAATTTTGGCAAAACTAAGTTTAGGATTTTCTGCACGCCTTTAGGATTTTCTGCATGAAGGAATCTTTAATAACATTTGCTTCCATACAATTTCACTGACAGTCATGTTTTTTGTTTGTGAAAGGGGAGAACCATTTGACAGAAGTTTGGTCCATGCAATTGAATCCATTATCATTGACTGGTCTCATCAGATACAGAATGTTCTTAAGAGAGATTCTTCTCAGCCTCTTCTGGAGGGAAGTAATCCTGGACCTATGGTTGAGCTTGATTTTTGGAAAGCAAGAGCAGAAAATCTTGAGTGTATCTTCGGACAGGTATACTTATTTTGTATGATAGTCTTAGGGTTCAATTTACCTATTTTTTTAACTATGTTATTTTGTTAAATGTGTCTTGTCTTTAATCATATAGCTTAGAGATGATCGAGTACGAAACATGGCTGAATTGTTAGAGAAAACACAAAGCAGTTATTTTTTGGCTTTTAAGACAATATTTAGAGATGTAGTTTCTGGTGAGTGGAATTATTATTAGTATGTTGACTGACCAACCAACTGACTGATTGACCAACCAACTGACTGATGACTGACTCAGTTAGACAAACTGATGAACAGAGCAATGTGCGGACTGACCAACCAACTGACTCAGACTGACTCAGACTGACTCAGACTGACTCACACTGACTCACACTGACTCACACTGACTCACACTGACTCACACTGACTCACACTGACTCACACTGACTCACACTGACTCTGACTGACTCTGACTGACTCTGACTGACTCTGGCTGGCTCTGGCTGGCTCTGGCTGACTCTGGCTGGCTCTGGCTGACTCTGGCTGACTCTGGCTGACTCTGGCTGACTCTGGCTGACTCTGGCTGACTCTGGCTGACTCTGACTGACTCTGGCTGACTCTGGCTGACTCTGACTGACTCTGGCTGACTCTGGCTGAATCTGGCTGACTCTGGCTGACTCTGGCTGACTCTGACTGACTCTGACTGACTCTGGCTGACTCTGACTGACTCTGACTGACTCTGACTGACTCTGACTGACTCTGACTGACTCTGACTGACTCTGACTGACTGACCGACCGACCAACCGACCGACCGACAGACCGACTGACCGACCGACCGACCAACTGATTGACTGACTTGTCTGATTCTTACTCATTGAGAGGAGATTGCTGAGCAAGATGGACACATTGTTGTATTTCTTTATAGCTTTGGAGGAAGCTCGAGACATCAACATGTTCCTCAAGCCATTGAGAAGACAGCTAGAAGATATGGAGCAGTATGATTTCACTGAGATTGAAAAGATATTACCAGCTCTTATGCACACAATCGGATTAATCTGGGCTAACTCGAAGTTTTACTGTCGACCATCTCGGATCATTGTTTTGTTACAGGAGATGTGTAATATGCTGATTGAAATGGTGATTGTTTAATTGAATTACATCACTGTAGTAAGCCTTGCAGTGGTTAATTGCTATAGCAACATATCCTGGTTGTTATATCAACACACCTAAGTTGTTGCTATAGCAACAGAAGTGTTTTTAAATGGGGAGCTGAACTTAATTACGTTTTTCTCCACTTTTCTTTTTATGAAATTTTTTTTTAATATGTTATTAATAGACAAATTTTTAACACGATTCATTTTAACTCATTTTTTAAACATAAGAAACATCTTTTCATGATGAAAGAAATATTCAGTTTAAAGGAAAGTTTTGATGAAATAAAATTAAGGGTTATCGAGATTGTATCTTAAAATCAATGCAGCAAACATATTTTTCAGTTGCAGCAAAAAATATGTTTTATGATGACAAAAATATTCAGAATTTACCGGTTACCAAGATTGGTTCTTAAAATCAACGCAGCAAGCATAAGAATTTGTGGGTTTTTTATTTATATTTCTAGGCTCGAAGTTTTCTTGATCCTGCGGAAATATTCAAAGGTGAAGCGGAAGAGTCGTTGGAAAAAACTCAGGTCGTTATGAACGTTTGTACGATGTGGAAAGATTTGTTTCTTGAAACAAGGGCTAACATGACGAAGTTGTTCAAAGATCCGGAAAAGGTCAAAAACTGGGAGTTTTCAAATGAACTGGCGTTTGCCAGACTGGACAAGTTTGTAGAGCGTGTTGGAATTGTTGAGGTGTGTGATTAGATGCTTAGTTATAGGGATATATGGGTGATAATGTAAGGTGCTGCGCAGTCAGTCAGTCAGTCAGTCAGTCAGTCAGTCAGTCAGTCAGTCAGTCAGTCAGTCAGTCAGTCAGTCAGTCAGTCAGTCAGTCAGTCAGTCAGTCAGTCAGTCAGTCAGTCAGTCGGTCCGTCCGTCGGTCCGTCCGTCGGTCCGTCCGTCCGTCCGTCCGTCGGTCGGGCAGGCAGGCAGGCAGGCAGGCAGGCAGGCACGATCGGAAATGGCGGCTGTCGAGGCTCGCGAAATACGGGCTGACCCGTATTAGCTACGCATGCGTAGAACGAATATCTTGCGTTTAACTTGTCGACCATAAGGTTGGGGTAGGTGCCATAATAGCAAGCAAACAGCAATTCTTGCGCAAAATGAGCAACAGCAAATAAGGAGGTAACCCTGGCAACCAAGCCACGGGTCAACCCCCGGCACCTGAATAAACAGCGGAAATTGCAACGCTACTTACCAAATCAGGAAAGAAAAAACTCCCAGACAAAGAAAAAACCCTGCCTTCCAGCAGTGGAGAGGTGGGTGGGAGAAAGCAACTCAACAAGGCGAAGGCAAGGCGCGAATGGAAGTGAAGAGCGCAAATCATGTGACATGACACCGCACCCCATCTGCGTATAACGAGCAAGATGAAGCCGCTGGCCAGCAACTAATCTCCTTGTTAACTTTGATTAATTATAATCACATTTAACTTGTCGACCA
Source organism: Corallium rubrum (assembly GCA_964035015.1). Classification (NCBI taxonomy): domain Eukaryota; kingdom Metazoa; phylum Cnidaria; class Anthozoa; order Scleralcyonacea; family Coralliidae; genus Corallium; species Corallium rubrum. The sequence goes on from OZ036011.1 coordinate 3,633,025, forward strand.
TAAGGTTGGGATAGGTGCCATAATAGAGAGCAAACAGCAATTCGTGCCCAAAATTAGCAATGGCAAATAAGGGGGTAATGTTCTAAGGATTTAGGTGAAGGAAAATTCGAGTGCAGAATATATACATTTTAAGACCAAACCGGGACCAGTTGCGAAAAATGCAACTACACAGGCCTTCCGGCAGGAATTGAACCCACGACCTTGCGATTCTAGTGCAATGCTCTGACCACTGAGCCACGGAGGCCGTTGCCAAGAGCTTGATCGCGAGTTCTGTATACATTAAGGTGGTAATGCCAGGAGGTAACCCTGGCAACCAAGCCACGGTCAACGCCCAATAGACAGTCAACTCCAGCTCACTTGGAGTTGTTGGACCCGTGGTGTTGCCAAGGGGACAAACTCGCCAATGAATAAGACTGCAAGCGTAATATTCAGCGCAAACAACCAGGCATTTAAATACAAAATAAGACTTACCATTGTCACGTCAATTGCTGGGGATGCCCTTGTAATAGTTTCCCGAGGAGTTTGAATATAGTGCTTTTATTACACTACTGCATTAGAAACTGTCCAAATAACGCTAAAAATGAGTACAAATATAGAGCGATATTTGGATAGTTAGTTATTTGGATAGTAGAAAACCGGTTTGACAGATTTTGTTAGCCAATCAAATTTATCACTCGGGAACTACTTCATGTATGCTTATTATTTTGTCTTGGTTTTGTCCTCGTGCAAGTCACGCTACTTCTCTGCCCTTTTTAGAGTTTTCTTTTTCCATAAAAGTTTGTTGATCAGAACAGTTGTATAATAAATCTCTTATAAGATGTTTTGGTGTGTAGTATCGCTGTAAATTTTTACTCGTTTGTATGTTGACTCGCCCTGCGGGCTCGTCAAAATACGGCACAACTCGTAAAAATATACAGCGATACTACACACCGAAACATCTAATAAGATATAAATAAACATCACTTCTCCAACGGCCCAAAACCTGAATGAGATGATCCGGTATGCCTTCTCGAGCAGTCATCGTTGCGGCACCAATGCGAAAACTATGGCTAGAGTAATTCCGATCCAGACCTGCAGTTTTTGTGATCAACCTCAATCGGCTGGTAACTATTTCCCGGTTTAAGGTGGCTCCATACATTTTCTTGAAAAATGGAAAATATATACAAGTTTGAGAGTTCAAAACACGAACATAAACAATTCGGAAAAATAATAAAACTAAATGTTATGCATAGTTAAACATTCTGACAATCAAAAAATGTTACCAAATGAATACCAACAGTTGTTGCTATGGCAACAATGACGTTTCAATATGGCTGCCAATTACCCTTCAAACTAATTTAATTCGAAAAAAACTTTGGTGACCCCCAATTTTTTTTTCATTAAAACTTTCCTTGAAGTATGAGTAATCAATAAGCCGATTTTAAAAAATTCTGTAGAACGAATAATTTTTTTCCCGGAAAAATTATGTTTGTTAATTTTTAAAAAATTTCGTTTTACAGAAAACTTGTATTTTCCATTTTTCAAAAAACTGTATGGAGCCACCTTAAGGGTTGACTGTTGTCAAGCAAAAATAAAGGCCCCGTAGAATTTCCGCTCATAGCCTGTATTGCCCACAAAGAGGATGAACCCCTCCCTATGTAAATACAACATCCCTGGCGAAAAGGATCTGTCTTGGATGCTTTGATGGTGACCTGTAGAAAGGAAGGCTGGTCTCTGGAGTCTACCGCAACGTCATAAACGGATAAATGAATTTTGGGGTCAAAGGCTGCCCGACTTGGTGCTGTGAACTCAGAAGACCGTAGGAACCCAAAGTATGCAAAACTACATGCTGCCCAAAACATGCAGTCATTGTAGCATCCTAAGTTTAGGCTAGAATACACCAGTTGCATAATCTCCATGGTAACAGGCAGTCGTTGTCTGGTGCCCAATAACCCCTGAGTTATTTTAATGCCACGTAAAGGCCTCTTTAAACGGATCCAACATTGTTGACCAGTCCAGCAATGTTGGACCATTGTTGGCCAATGTTGGCCAACATGTTCAAACGGATGCAACAACATCCAACACAAGTGCTATTAATTAATAATTAACAATACACATCCCATAAGCAAACCCGCTCCTCAAGCATTTCAAGAAGCTCGTCTATTTTCGCGTCAGTCCACTTCCTTGACTTAATTGCCTTTGATAACCAGTCTTCATTTTTTTACTTGAAGTAGCTTTTGCTATCTCATCTTCCTCGGAATTCTCGACATTTTCATTCTTATTATTCAGAGGAGTTTTAGCGAGGGGTTCCTCACGTTCCTGCGTCAAACTCTCGAACAAACTCTCGTCACTCCCGCATTCCGCCATCTTGAATGTTTTTACCTCGTCAAATGACTCAAATCTCGATGGAAACGATGTCGATGAACTCGTTTTCCGTCAAATGTTGGACGATGTTGGATGAAAAGTTTGAACCGAATCAAACTTGATCCAACAATGTCCAACATCATGCAACATTATCCAACATGGTGTTCAAACGAATCCAACATGTTGCATTCAACATTGTTGGATGATGTTGGACCAACATGTTGGATCCGTTTAAACAGGCCTTAAGACTCGTTGTAGTTGTAAGCAGTTGTCTAAAGGATCAGCAAAACCGTGTTCGATATGGAGTGACCGAGTACAGCTGAGAGATAAACCTTGATGATTGAATGGCGGAGGGATTCTGCTAGAAATGTTGCAAACAAACATAATGTCCATTCGTCAGAAGGATAGGGGGATCCGGATGTGTCGAGGCGTTGACTTGTGTAACAAAAATCACAGAACTTCTGCTGCGCACTATAATAACTTTTACGAGTGGATGGAGCCAAACCTTTCTGCATAAATGTGCGACAACTAGATTCTAAGTCACTGTTGATAAGCGAGCTAGGAGCTGTGGAGGGATGTGGATAGGGAACTTCTTTGCATCTGGTACCAATCTGCGAAACGCCTACCAATGAAAGCGAGACAAGACATCAGCAATGCTGTTGTTAATACCTGGAACATGAATAGATGAAAAAGTAAAGCAATGGCGCGCCGCTGTGAGAAGTAAGCTCCTTAACAAATGCATGATGTTTGGGTCAGGAGATGTTCTAGCGTTGAGAATGTGAACAACTGCTTCATTATCTACTTGGAAAAGAATACGTTGTCGGGACCATTGTACACCCCACAACTCTGCTGCCAGGACCACTGGAAATAATTCTTTGTATGCGATGGAAATGCCAAGCTGACGGGGAAGCCACTGCCCGTTAAACCATTCTGAATTCATGTGAGCTCCATAACCAATTGCCCCGGATGTATCTGAACCAACCCTGAAATTGGGTGGGGGTACCAACTCTGGAAACAAGAAAGAAAAAACTGATTCCATTCCAATGACTAAAGAAATCCAGGCACCAACGGAGATCCTTCTTGAATTCACCATTAAGACGAATTGGGTGAGAATCATTTCGAAAACAACTGATGAGGTTGATCATGCGACCCAGAAATGTACGACCAGGCCATACCACCTTACAAGCGTGGTGAAGCAAACCAATTAATGACTGCAAATCCTTCTTTCGGCACCACTTGTAGGAAGACCACTGGTGCAGTGTATCGTAGATGGCAGCATACTTAGCAGGAAGGCGGGCAATCTCGGCTACAGTACGTATCTAATTATATACCTAGTACCACTATGCAAGTTGCTGGAAGTTCTGAGACCACAGATATTGCTGTGTTCAATCTGTGGGCACAAGATAGTGAGTTGGCTGGTCCTGCTGTATTGAAGTCTTCTAAGTAATGGAGCAATTCGCGAATAGCATAATTTGTCTTCAGAATCCATTCCACCATGTCAGCCACTGAGTTAAAAATGGCCGGTGCTGAGCGAAGGCCAAAGGGGAGAACCAAGTCATATGATATTTGGAACGCCATTTCATACCCAAGAGGTGGCGTGGCGGTTTGAGGGATGCACAGGGATATTTCTGAAGGCAGACTCGACATCGAACTTAACTAGAAGGGCTCCTTTACCCAAAGTGGAAATCATAGTCACTATATCGTCCAATTTGATGTATTGCAGTGACCATGATTCTGGGTAGATACCATCATTCACACTAAATCCCAGTGGAGATGAAAGATCGACAATAAATCGCCACTTACCTGGCTGCTCCTTTTTTGGTATGACACCAAAGCTACTAATTTGAAGAGGCTGTAGTGGAGGGGAGTCAAAGGGGCCTGCCACCCGTCCTAACCAGATTTCGTTTCGTAGATATGCATCAATGACAGCAACGTGTTCGTATGCAGAGGGCTTATTCGTAGAGCAGTTGAGGGGTCAAAACCAAGTTTAAATCCCTCACGAATTCCCTGAAGAATATATGCCACCTTTGCTGTGTCAGGGTGGTACTTCAGTTCCAACGCAAACTTTGAATAGTTTAAGCGTGATATTATATTGATGGCAGGAAGAGAAACAGGGTTCCCTATAGAATAAGTTACAAAATGAAAGGGGGGCGACGGGGCTGGAACAAGAATGACATACCACACTAAGTATAAATTGTCACATTTATTGTATGACAAGACCCGTAACCATTTAATAACTATAAAAAGACCCAATATAATAAGCACAATAATAGCAATAGGTGCAACTACTAAACAGGAACAATAGCAAAAACTGAATATTAGTATGAGTTTAAGAGTATAGAATGACCAGCCTTATATTTCCTCTAAGACAGTTAAATGTACTTTCTACGTTTATTGTTGTGTTCTGGACCCCCGATGGTGGTTGACCACTTGGACATGTACAGGCAGTGACCACTGATCTCTAAAATAAACTGGATGGGGCCTTCCCTATGGCCAGCAGTCAAACATTTCGTGGCAGTCGCCGCCATCTTACGTAGTGGAACATATGATGCATTGCAGCCTTAGAACTTGTTCCCAATCCTAAAGTTGACTGGCATAGGCAATGTTGACGTCAGCACGGTCAGATTATCCGGGGATAGGAATATTATGTGTGCTGTGCCACGGGAGTCGGAAAAGCCGTAAAGCAAACAACAGATGCCGGTTCGTTTAGTTTTCATTGTTTTACTTTAACAACAAGTACAGTCAAACGATGGCAAGTACACAACACGAAATATTGTTAAGGCATTAAGGTTACTATAAAAGACCTGAAATTGAATTCTTCGTAGATTTTATAGTCTGCTTTTCAGTTTATATTATCGTGAAGTTACTTCGTTGTCGGCACTGAAGAAAAACAACGAAATGTAAAGGTTTATATAGCTCAGTAACAGAAACAAATGCAAGAAATTAACGTCTTAAACCTTATTAAGTACTTCTTGTGTCCTTACATTCGTTTAAATTTTCTTAAAATAACTCTTTTAATTTGTCTGTTATCAATCTACAAAAGCTATGAGCTTCAGTGGCAGCCATCTTGGGTAGTGGTCACGTCATCATACAACTGGCACGCAAAATCCGGCCCAATGGCCCATCCAGTTTATATAGAGATCAGTGGCAGTGACCCGATGATCTCCATGACAATTAGAACTACAAACATGGCGGAAACGGCAATGTGAGGGGGGAGCTACACAGCGGCCTGCGTTCCATGACATGCAAACTACTTTTGAGGCATGGTTGCCTGTGGCCTCATGATTGGTTTAGGATGAATTTACAGTGGCCGGAATCCTAGGGCGTACTTGGGTGCCTGCAGTGTGGAAGTTATACAATTGTACATTCATTGAAGCCCAGTCTGTAAGCCGCTCAGCTGCTGCCTGCTCTCTGAATTCCTTGTTCATAATTCAGCCAAGCACTACGACTAAACTGCCGATATGTGCGGAGGATCAGGAGCTTGTACTTGGTAAGGCCCCACCCACTGGTTGGGAAAATAAGTACACAGAATAAATGAGAAGATGGTTAAAGCTTCAAGCCAGGTAATAATGTCAGAGATTTGACGTTTGGGCTTTCTAGGGGTGGGGGTAAATACCAAACGACCCTCAAACATCAGACTTGGCTCTGGTTCTTGCCCTGTATTGATGTTTTCTGGTAAAAGATCTTCGAGCTTGACATATTTCCCACAAACTATTTTGGAAACCACTTTATAAGGAACCGGAGAATAACCAGGGCCAATAACAAAAGTTTTCTGTAGCAGAGGTATGTTGTCGGGAACAGATGGACTTTGACCAGAGTTCCAATAAGGAAGAGATGCCGTGTTAGTGGTACAGTTATTTAAAGCGACTGATATACCCACCGGATTGTTTACAGAAACGGAAGGAGCAAAAGATGGGTTTATGCGTGTAGACATGAAGGGCGGAACATTTATAATAGGTTCTGACCAGGGCGTTTATATAGGGGGCGGTGAAACGGCAATGGGCGCGCTGATCGATGTGCGATGCAGAGGACTGGTAACAAGCGCCCTGTCACCATAGCGACGAACGCTAAGCCAGGGCAAGTCCAAAATATGGCGGGTAAAATACGCTTGATGTGGAAGTCTCTGAGTTGAGTTTAGAAGAGGACGTGGATGAAATTGCCGAGTCATACGATATATCAGTGGATTCAGCTAATATATTCTCTGGTGTTACTCCCAAAATTTCGGAGTCGTTGCTGAAACATGAACAAATATGTTGCTGAAAAATATGAACCGTACCGTTGCTTTCGCAAGAGAAATGACGCAAGAAGTCTTTGGAAATCTTTGTTTGTGCACGTTATCATTCGGCCATGTTCGATAGAAGACAACATCTTGCCGTGAATTTTAGCTGGTAGGTCATCTTTCCAATTGAATATCAAGAAATAATCAACTCCAATTTGCATTTTCTCAATGAAACCTAAGAAGAAGTCATCTTGGCTATCTGATGACAAAATTACAAGGTGTGGACGACAGTTTATCACATAATGCGCTCGGCATGCGTCCCAGCAAGTCGTATTTTAATAAATTGATCGGAGAGTAAAATTTGTTTACAGCTTACAGTTATTCCAATCTAATGCTTCAAAAACCCGATAAAGTTATTGATATAATTACTAAGAATCGTAACACGGCAAAACTATAAGTTCTGTTTACTTCTCTTGCAGCAATTGAGGAACTAAACAGGCAAGAGTTAAACCATAAAAATACCTAACATCCGAACGCTATATCTCCAAATAATCAACTCCGATTTTTATGAAAACTTTAAGATATAACGACACTATTATAATCTTCAACATACCTGAATTCCTAGGCGTGGACGACCTGCTAACATGCTCAAATCTTGTAATGAAATTTTCCCTCAATAGAAGTCATCAAAAAATCGAGTCATTATCCATAATAACTCCTTTATAGTACAACGTTTTACGCCAAACAAATATTCATACATTAAACGAATAAGTACTTCGTCGGTACATTGCAAAAGGTTCCTCCGAAATTACATAGTTAAAGAAAAAACAGCGAGAATATCACAGTGCCCAAAAATCCACTTTTGATCAACTTTTGCTCAGAAGCACGCTCGTTGCCAGTCCTTTTGTGCATCACACATCGATCAGCGCGATATGAGCGCGTTGCACCGCCCCGTATATAAGCGCCCTGGTTCTGACCTACCTTGAGCGATGCTTGTCAGTGAAGCAGCTTGAGATAACGATGGCGGTTGAGACAGAGGAAGTGCCACGTTACCTGCGTTAGGAGTCCAAGTTACAGCCGATCCTTGTTGAACAAGAGAGTTCGCCTGATGCGAGAGCGAGCTCTGAGACGAGGGTGCAGCCAGTTGTGATGTTGCGATTGTTGAACTCAATGAACTAGTAGCATTTGTCACGGTTGGGAGAGCAATTCCCGCCGAACTCGGCGCCGAATTGACCATCGACACAATAGGCGATTGCATAGCTTGAACAAGCGAAGCCACAAATTCTGGAGAAGGACTATTATAATTAATCGGAGCTGAATCTAAAGCTGATGAAATTGCTGTGATCAAACTGGAGGCGGCTGAAGAGGTTGGTAATGGTGGAGTAGGCAGACTTTCCCGACTGTTACGGGTCGTTCGAGGGCGAGACATTGTGATATTTTCCAAACGAATTCGAAGAAAAACACGTGCTGTACAGTTCCAGGAAGCGGAGAACATTGGAAAGGTGTTGACCAAAACGACCAAATCAACGAAGCAATCGAGCAAAGCAAGTAGAAAGCAACTCAACAAGGCCTTGAAGGCAAGGCGCGAATGCAAGTGAAGGGCGCAAATCATGTGACATGACACCGCACCCCATCTGCGCATAACGAGCAAGATGAAGCCGCTGGCCAGCAACTAATCTCCTTGTTTACTTTGATTAATTATAATAACATGTAAACGTCATCAATACACGGCCGACCCAGCCACTTGAGCCAGCACGCACGTGGACTGCGAACTGCCCCATGAAAGTGGCTGATTTTCTATGCGATTTCCGATCGTGCAGTCAGTCAGTCAGTCAGTCAGTCAGTCAGTCAGTCAGTCAGTCAGTCAGTCAGTCAGTCAGTCAGTCAGTCAGTCAGTCAGTCAGTCAGTCAGTCAGTCAGTCAGTCAGTCAGTCAGTCAGTCAGTCAGTCAGTCAGTCAGTCAGTCAGTCAGTCAACCCTAACATATATGGCTTTCTGAGACGTGTTCCCTTGACGAGTAAACTATTCTGGCGTTAGACAGAGTAAGACTTGGATAAAGTTGTTTTACAACAACAATGCGAATGATAAGATTAGTCAACAGTGCATTAAACCCTTTCATGCTGCATGGCTTTGCGAGACGCCTTCCCTTGACGACTAAAACCGTTGGGCATTAGACAGAGTAAAAAGATAATGTTGTCCCAAATACGAATGAAAAGGTTAAAAGTGATCTCACAATCTTTGTTTAGGATCTCTTTTCCACAGCGATAGAGTTTTGTAAGTTGGAGAAAGTAGAAATCGGAGGCATCAAAGGAAAGATGTTAAGCCATCAAGTTGTACAAATATTTGAAGAGTTCATGGAATATTTCGCTGTGTTTGGAAACAGGACATACGATGGTTTGGATGCCACAAACAAAGTATGATTTATCGCTTTCTTTTTAAAGCTAAATTATGCGTGCGTGTCATTTTGTTTTCTCACACCTGATTGTATCACTCCCAAAAATCTCGTACATCTCGCTATAAAACCCTTGAAAAATTTGGAATGTTGTTAATGTCGTTCTTTTTAGGAATTTGTTGATGATTATAATGATTTTACAAGCAAGATTGCCGATTTAGATCGACGATTGGCCTCAGTGTTATGTCAAGCATTTGATGACAGTTGTGGGAGCTTGGGTGTTCTCAAGGTTAGTGAGCTAATTTTATGTTCTTTATATATTCTGGTTTTCTCCAGTAGTAATACTGGACCTTTAGGAAGAACAGTTTAGATATGTATGAGGATAAGGTTTTATAAGATAACATGTATACTTCGCGAGCCCTGATTGGTCAATTGCCGTGTTTGGATCAGAGTATCGAAACACGGAAAATTCCCGCCAAAACGATTTTTTGAAAATGTCGGACAGTATATCATATTCACTTGTGATTATTTTATAAAAGAAATACCGAATGATTTTTTCCGTGTTTGGAGACTCTTATCCAAATTCGAAAAGCTAAAAACACTCGCCTACGGCTCGTGTGTTGTTACGCTTTTCTCCAGTCTCGCAATTTCCCGCGTGTTTTTTGGATCAGAGTATCCAAACACGGTAAACCATTTGGTATTTCTTTAATTCAGTATAAAGTTAGTTTAGTTTACTCTAGTTTCCTCCTGTATTGTAGTAATATTGGAGTAATGAGGAATGGTTCTTTACTGAACCTCTGGAGAGAACAGTTTAAATATGAGTGATAGGGTTATCCAATATAAATAAAATTAGTTTAGTTTACTCTAGTTTCCTCCTGTAGTAACACTGGACCAATGAAGGATGCTTACTGGACCTCTAGAGAGAACAATTTAGATGTGATTGATAGGGTTATCCAGTGTAAATAAAGTTAATTTAGTTTACTTTACTTTACTTTACTTTACTTTACTTTACTTTACTTTACTTTACTTTACTTTACTTTACTTTACTTTACTTTACTTTACTTTACTTTACTTTACTTTACTTTACTTTACTTTACTTTACTTTACTTTACTTTAATTGGTTTTCTCCTGTATAGTAAAGCTGGAGTAATGAAAGATGGTTTTTACTGGGCCTCTAAAAAGAACAGTTTCGATATGACTGATAGAGTTATTCAGTATAAAGTTAGTTTAGTTTACTCTGGTTTCCTCCTGTCGTAACAGAGGACCAAGGAGAGATGATCCTTACTGGACCTCTTGGGCGAACAGTTTAGATATGACTGATAGGGTTATCCAGTATAAATAAAGTTAGTTTACTTTACTCCAGTTTCCTCCTGTTGTAACAGAGGACCAATGAGAGATGGTCCTTACTGGACCTCTAGGGCGAACAGTTTAGATATGACTCATAGGGTTATCCAGTATAAATAAAGTTTACTCCAGTTTCCTCCTGTTGTAACATTGTACCAATGAAGGATGGTCCTTACTGGACCTCTAAAGAGAACAGTTTAGATATGATTGATAGGGTTATCCAGTATAAATAAAGTTACTTTAGTTCACTGTAGTTTCCTCCTGTAGTAACACTGGACTCATGAGGATGGCCCTTAGCTGGTCCAATGTTACTACAGGAGGAAACTGGAGTAAACTAAACTTTATTTATACTGAATAACTTTATCAGCCATATCAAGAGCCATCCCTCATTGGTCCAGAACAAAACTAGTTTTATTTACACCGGTTTACCCTATCAGTCATATCCAAACTGTTCTCCCTAGAGGTTCAATGAGGAATGGTTCCTACTGGACCTCTAGAGAGACCAGTTCAGATATGACTGATAGAATCACCCAAATGAATATAAAGTTAGTTTATTTTTAACTGAATTTCTTTTTTCTAGCTTCTAGATTGCTTTGGTTCTCTCTTGGATCGCCCCCTAATCCACGCCAACTTTGAACACAAGTATCCCGTTCTTCTGTCTATGTTTGAGCGCGACTTGGACACGGCCAAGACGATATTCGATCAGCAACTCACTTATGAAAGCAACGAAGAAACTCTACCAATCAACAAGAATAAGCCTCCTGTATCAGGTTGTCTTAAGTGGGCGCAAGAGTTGAGAGAAAGAATCAAGATACCAATGAGCAGTTTGAAATTGTCTTTAAATCATGGGTAGGGTGTTTAAAATGGACATGTTTGTATAGTTGTATCATGTAGTTTTCTTCTTTTCTTTCCTTCTTTTTTCCTTCCTTCCTTCCTTCCTTCCTTCCTTCCTTCCTTCCTTCCTTCCTTCCTTCCTTCCTTCCTTCCTTCCTTCCTTCCTTCCTTCCTTCCTTCCTTCCTTCCTTCCTTCCTTCCTTCCTTCCTTCCTTCCTTCCTTCCTTCCTTCCTTCCTTCCTTCCTTCCTTCCTTCCTTCCTTCCTTCCTTCCTTCCTTCTTCCTTCCTTCCTTCCTTCCTCATCGTGAATTGAACAACAATCAAATTTTACTTCCGTTTAGTATTCTTGAAAGTGCAGAAGCGATGAGCATCCTAAATAAATACGACGAAATGGAAAGTTTGCTCACTGGGTAATTACTTCTTCTTTTCTTTTTTTTTCTTTTTTTTAAACTATCCTTGCATTAATACTTTAAAGCCTGAAGACGAGTCTTTAGTATTTGATTCTTGCTAACGCCAGACCATTTTATTCAGCACAGGGAGAGGTCCAGGCCTACAGTGTTAACTAACTATGCATTGTCTTGGTAAATTGTTCTGACTTAATCTTTTGTTTCAGAAAAACAAAATTAGTAACAATACCTTTCAACTTTGTGTTTTAGCTACGAGCAAAAGACATACGACAAATGGACAAAAAGTGTCGGTGACGTAGCTCAACAGAACCTTGATAAACCTCTCATTATTAGAGATCAACAGACGTTGTTGATTAAAGTTAACTTCGACCCAGATGTATGTATCTCTTTTTCCCCTTTCTTTCTTTCTTTCTTTCTTTCTTTCTTTCTTTCTTTCTTTCTTTCTTTCTTTCTTTCTTTCTTTCTTTCTTTCTTTCTTTCTTTCTTTCTTTCTTTCTTTCTTTCTTTCTTTCTTTCTTTCTTTCTTTCTTTCTTTCTTTCTTTCTTTCTTTCTTTCTTTCTTTCTTTCTTTCTTTCTTTCTTTCTTTCTTTCTATCTTTCTTTCCTTCCTTCCTTCCTTCCTTCCTTCCTTCCTTCCTTCCTTCCTTCCTTCCTTCCTTCCTTCACGTTTCTTCCCTCCTTTTTTTCCTACCCGCCTTCTCTCTCTCCTTCTCTCTTTCCCTCTTTCCCTCTCTCTTTCCCTCTTTCCATCCTTCCATCCTTTCTTCTCTTCTTTTCGTCCCCCTTTCTTTTCTTTCTTTTCAATTTTTGAACTTCCTCTTCCCTTTTTTCTGCAGCTTATTGCCTTACTCCGTGAAGTAAAATACCTAGAACAGGCCCAGAATGAAGTAATCGAAGCCATTCCAGATAGTGCTTCGTGTGTCTACGAGCGAAACGAAACCTTTCACAAGTACTGTGCCAATCTCGATCTAACAGTTGCCTGGTACAATAACGTAAGACAAACACTCCTGGAGGTTGAATTTCCTCTTGTGAAGGAACAGTTGCAAGAAATCGATGAACAGTTGGAGCAAGCTGAAAAAACTCTTACCTGGAATAGCGATGGTTTGTACAGCAAAGTTTGTTTTAAGTAGAATATAACAAACTTTCTTGTTGACCAGACATATTTTAACGCTAACTCTGGCTTAAAAGTTTTTTGAACGTAGCTTAAAAAGTTACTGTTCATGAACCAACGTTTCGAGACTCCGATCTAGTGTCTTCATCAGGGGTGATGAAGACACTAGATCAGAGTGTTGAAACGTTGGGTCATGAACAGTAACCTTTTAAGCTGCGTTCAAAAAACGTTTAAGCCAGAGTAGCGTTAAACTATGTCTGATTCTTCTTCACCTGACCGCGTTGGGAATTTGTTTGTTTTCTTGTTGACTTTGGTAGAAAACTACTTTTGCGACAATCATATTATTTCAATCCAAAAGATATCAGTTTAATTACATGTTATTTTAATAATCAATAATTAATGATCAATACTCAATTATCAATAAGTGATAATGAGTAATCAATAATCAACAATTAAATAGAGAACAATACATGGATGTGCGGAAATTCGAAATTTATTTCTCTTGTTGACCAAGATATCTTACTCGTTCGCGAATCTGTTTATTATATAAAAAATTGTCCTATTGCCCTACAAAAATTGCATTAAACTATAATGCTGATTCAGCGATAATCCTCACATGTGAGATTATCATGAATAATCACACATGTGAGATTATCATTTTTATTAGTGGCGGAAAATTCAATAAAACTCTTTTTATATAATAATAATAATAATAATAATAATCATTAGCACATACCTCGCAGGTGAATAGTGCTTTTCACGCAATCTGATTGGTTCCTCTAGCTCGGGATATCCTGCACTATTCACCTGTGGGCAAAACAAAATGGCGGACAGTTTTGCTTTGTTTACCAACGCAGGAGATTTTGTTGATAAACAAGGCTGATGTTGTAGAATAACGCGAAAAGTCAACAAAATTAAGTAGAAGAGTGTCCACAGGTATGTTTCTTTACAATTTTCTAGCCATTAATATATTCAAAAGTTGTATTAAAAAACTGTTTTGTCGACAAATATCGAGTACGCCAAGTGTCCAAGTTGCTAGCGGCCGTGTCTTATATAAAATACCAAAAAATATAAGATAAGAATGTTAAACTTGTTATTTCATTTATGAGGTATGTGCTAAAACAATTATTCACCTCAGTGTCGGTGAATAGTGTGGATATTCACCTCGCCGAAGCGGCTCGGTGAATATCCAGCACTATTCACCTCCACTTCGGTGAATAATTGTTAATTAATCGGTGTTCCAATATTGACGTTCAATGATTAAGAATCGATGCCCAGTGTGCTTATTGTCTTTACAGTTCATTACTTAGCCATGCATGTAAACTATAACTTGGCTTGATAATCCGCTGAGTGTAAACATAGTCTGTGACGTTATTTAGTTTGGTTTTTGTTTGTCGTAGGTGTCTGGGAGTATATAGAAAGGATTCGAGATAAGGTCCATGACTTAGAGAGACGTGTGCAGGCTGCTAAGGATAATGTTGAAGCCATCGGTCAGTTGATGACGAAGTGGTGTGATGCTCCTCTTTACGAACGCAAGGGAGAGAAAAGAGAAGGACTATTGAATACAGAGGTGCGATGGTTTTCTCTCAGGAATGAAGTGAAACGAAGGGAATGGAGTGAAGTGAAGTGAAGTGAAGTGAAGTGAAGTGAAGTGAAGTGAAGTGAAGTGAAGTGAAGGGAGTGAAGTGAAGGAAGTGAAGTGAAGTGAAGTGAAGTGAAGTGAAGTGAAGTGAAGTGAAGTGAAGTGAAGTGAAGTGAAGTGAAGTGAAGTGAAATGAAGGGAATGGAGTGAAGTGAAGTGAAGTGAAGTGAAGTGAAGGGAAGGGAGTGAAGTGAAGTGAAGGGAAGCGAAGTGAAGTGAAGTGAAGTGAAGTGAAGTGAAGTGAAGTGAAGTGAAGTGAAGTGAAATGAAGTGAAGTGAAATGAAATGAAATGAAGGGAATGGAGTGAAGTGAAGTGAAGTGAAGTGAAGTGAAGTGAAGTGAAGTGAAGTGAAGTGAAATGAAGGGAATGGAGTGAAGTGAAGTGAAGTGAAGTGGGGGGAGTGGAGTGAAGTGAATGGAGTGAAGTGAAGTGAGGTGAAATGAAGTGAAATGAAAGGAATGGAGTGAAGTGAAGGGAATGGAGTGAAGTGAAATGAAGGGAATGGAGTGAAGTGAAGTTAAGGGAATGGAGTGATGTGAAATGAAGGGAATGGAGTGAAGTGAAATGAAGGGAACGGAGTGAAGTGAAGTGAAATGAAGGGAATGGAGTGAAGTGAAGTGAAATGAAGGGAATGTAGTGAAGTGAAATGAAGGGAATGGAGTGAAGTGAATTGAAGGGAATGGAGTGAAGTGAAATGAAGGGAATGGAGTGAAGTGAAATGGAGGGAATGGAGTGAAGTGAAATGAAGGGAATGGAGTGAAGTGAAGTGAAATGAAGGGAATGGAGTGAAGTGAAATGAAATGAAGGGAATGGAGTGAAGTGAAGTTAAGGGAATGGAGTGATGTGAAATGAAGGGAATGGAGTGAAGTGAAATGAAGGGAATGGAGTGAAGTGAAATGAAGGGAATGGAGTGAAGTGGAGTGAAGTGAAGTGAATGAAATGGAGTGAAGTGAAGTGGAGTGAAGTGAAATGAAGTGAAGTGAAGTGAAGTGAAATGAAGGGAATCGAGTGAAGTGAAGTGTAGTGTAGTGAAGTGAAGTGAAATGAAATGAAGGGAATGCAGTGAAGTGGAGTGGAGTGGAGTGGAGTGGAGTGGAGTGAAGTGAAGTGAAGTGAATGGAATGGAGTGAAGTCAAATGAAGTTGAGTGGAGTGAAGTGAAGTGACGTGACGTGACGTGAAGTGACGTGACGTGATGTGAAGTGATATGAAGTGAAGTGAAGTGCAGTGCGTGGAATAGAGTGAATTGATGTGAAATGATGTGAAGTGGAGTGAAGTGAAATGAAATGAAATGAAGTGGATTGAAGTGAAGTAAAATGGAATGTGCAAAAAAGTATAGTGTAATGAAGTGAGGTACAAAAAGCTTTTTTTTTAAATTTTATTTCAAACTAGGAGAAAGACGGCAACTTGAAAAAACGTTACAATATGATTGAAGAATCAGGACGTAAAATCCATGATTTGTTGAAGGTGTGTAAGGGTACAGTATGATATTATTAAACTGGTGTTAATAATGCTGGGTGTAAAAACTCGATCTGATTTTGCAAGTGGAGTCTTCTTGCTAATCCCTAACAAAGGGGTTTTTGTAACGAAATACTGACGTTTCGAGCGGAGCCCTTCATCAAAGGCAAATGTACTTTCTGAAAAAGACTTTTATTTCCTAAAATAGACATAATCGATTATGTAGTAATCATTGCTAATTACTTCTTCATTATTGGTTTTTTGTTTCCAGCACAATCTCAAGCTATTCAAAGCCAATGCATCATCTGACATATGGCGTGCTTATGTGGACCACCTTGATGATATGGTTGTCGACGGCTTTTTCAATGCTATCCACGCCTCGCTGAATTACATACTAGATAATACTGATCCGAAGACGAACACTCTGCCGATATTTGAAGCGAAATTGGAGCTGCAAGCACCAGATATGGTGTTTATTCCATCACTGGATTACATTGGTGGTAATTATGGATTCTACGACATGGTAGAGCTTATTGTTAATGGTATTTACGCCATGGCTACACTTGTTGCAAGACTTGCGGAGCACAACGAATCGCCGCATTATCAGGTGAGACTTCTTGTTCTTCGTTCGTGGTAGTAGTGGTTGTTTTGTTCGTGGCCTGTGGTGGTGGTGGTGGTGATGGTGATGGTGTTGATGTTGGTGGTAATGATGATGATGTTGATGGTGGTGGTGGTGGTGGTAGTGTAGTGTTGTTGTTGTTGTTGTTCGTGGCGGTGGTTGTGGTGATTTCGATGGTGATGGTGGTGATGACGATGGTAGTGGTGGTGGTGTTGTGGTTGTAATTGTTGTTGTTGTTGTTGCTGCTGTTGTTGTTGTTGTTGTTGTTGTTGTTGTTGTTGTTGTTGATAACAATCAGTGTTTTGTTTACCATTAACTAGGCCGACCTCGAAGACATGCTTGAATTATCAGAAATGAGACAAGAATTAATGGAGCGAGTAACAACAATAATCAACAAGGCCACTGAATACAGAAATTCGTTCGACACGTACGCTTACTTGTGGGTTGACGATAGGAACGAGTTTATGAGACAGTTCCTCTTGTACAACCACGTGCTCACAGCGGAGGAAATCGAAGCACACGTTGAGGATGGCGTTCCCGAATGTCCTCCAACACTAGAGCAGTTTAAAGAACAGGTACAGTTCGCTGGTTACTTACATGTAGGCAGTGCGTTAGCAAGAGACAAGTGAAGTAAATATCTCTACTCTACTCCACTCTACTCTACTCTACTCTACTCCACTCCACTCCACTCCACTCCACCCCACTCTACTCCACTCCACTCCACTCTACTCTACTCTACTCCACTCTACTCTACTCCACTCTACTCCACTCCACTCTACTCTACTCCACTCCACTCCACTCCACTCCACTCTACTCCACGCCACGCCACTCCACTCCACTCCAATCTACTCTACTCCACTCTACTCCACTCCACTCCACTCCAATCTACTCTACTCCACTCTAATCCACTCTACTCCACTCCACTCCACTCCACTCCACTCCACTCCACTCCACTCCACTCCACTCCACTCCACTCCACTCCACTCCACTCCACTCCACTCCACTCCACTCCACTCCACTCCACTCCACTCCACTCCACTCCACTCCACTCCACTCCACTCTACTCTACTCTACTCTACTCTACTCTACTCTACTCTACTCTACTCTACTCTACTCTACTCTACTTTACTCTACTGCACCGCTCTGCACTGCATTGCACTGAACTGTATTAATTTTGTTGTTGTTTTTGGGCTTCAAGATTGACACCTACGAGAAACTGTATGTTGAGGTGGATGGCTTCAATGGAACCAAGATGTTTGACACCTGGTTTTGTGTGGATGCTAAACCATTTAAGCAAGCTCTTCTTAATATTATTAAACGATGGAGTTACATGTTCAAACAGCATCTCATTGATCATGTAACTAACAGGTTAGTTATGTCCAGGGTCATGGGTCCGATTGATAGTACCGAAAAAAAAGGTAGCGAATCCTTTTTAGATGTCAAATGGTAACACTGTACAGAGTGAAGGGTTCAGTAATTTTACTGCGTGACTTCTACGTACATACTACAACAGTCACGCTACTGTACTTCGTCTGGTGTCGTACTTTTTTGTTCTTGAGCTAATATTTCTTTATGTTGTTTTGTTTTTCTTTCTATTTTTCAGTCTTAACAACTTGGTCGAGTTTATTAAAGTTGCTGACGTTGGTTTGATGGAGGAAGTGAATGAGGGAGATTATGATGGTTTAGTCGCAGTTATGGGTCATCTCATGGCCGTTAAAGACCGCCAAGCTACAACAGATGAAATGTTTGAGCCACTTAAACAAACCATTGAGTTGCTTAAGACATACGGCCAAGAATTACCTGAAGAAGTTCATATGCAATTACAGGTTAGTAAATGATGGTATGGTATGGTGTGGTATTGGTGTGGTGCGGTGTGGTGTGGTATGGTGTGGTATGATGTGGTATTGTGTGGTATGGTATGGTATGGTATGGTATGGTATGGTATGGTATGGTATGGTATGGTATGGTATGGTATGGTATGATGGGATGGTTGGGTATGGTATAATGTGGTATGGTAGAGCATGGTCCAAAAGTGGGCGATATAGACACCATCCTATGCTGTGTCTACAATATTTTCCATGTATTTATTTTACCTCAGGAACTTCCTGAACAATGGAATAATACAAAGAAGAATGCAGTAACTGTGAAACAACAAGTTGCTCCTTTGCAAGCAGCAGAGGTTGCTATCATCAGAAGGAAGTGTGGCCAGTTTGATGTAAGTTATCGAACCGTTGTAAATTCCATACAGTTCCGACGCGGATATTGTATAGATTCTTTAATAAGTGCAGAGTACGTCATTTTTCGCCATTGACGTCATTTTCAGCCTTTTAAATTCTATTGAAAATGTACAAAAGCTAAGGCGATAAACGAAACTGAAAAGAATTCAAAAGAAAAATTGAAAAGATATTGACGTCAAGGGTGAAAATTACGTGTTCTGTACTTATTAAAAGGGTCTATACGACTTATCTAATTCACACATCTAATTGTTGAGGTTTATCAACAATTTTTAAGATAGAAGCTGTTTAAGGTGGCTCCCTACGGTATTTCAATAGGGGACTGGTGACTAGAAATAGTATCGCTACGCATGCGTAAACAGCGATCTTGTCGTTTCGAAATTCGATGACCGCGTCGACATGGATGTTAGACGTGTAGACGTTTTCTTCGCTGAATTTTGGTAAAATTTTGTAAATAAGTAGTTTATAAAAAGTTCTAAAGTATATATAATTTTAAAAAAAATTCATAAGACAGAACGTTTTTTAAATCGATAATTTTATAGCGAAAAATCTGTCCCTACAAGCTACCTTCATTTTTTGCATGGATATTCTCTACAACAATATCTATCATCTCAGCAATTTTTAAGAAAATTCACCGAAGCAAACGGAAGAGATGCCGCTTCAATTATGCAATATTTGAAAATATACCAAAATTCCAACGTCATTATTACTATGGTAACAGCAAATAATTGAACTCTTTAATAAATATTTTATATCTGCAATAGTTCTGCTATAGTAAGGTCTACTTAGTATTTATCTAACAAATGTTTTAAACTTATGAATAACAGATAACGAGCGTATGAAATAGCGCGCATTTACTTAAACTATAGGGAGCCACCTTAAGCTGAGAAAATCGATCGGAAAGTTTATGTAAATCAAGATGAATTTGTATCCGATTAACAACGCCTGATTAAAAATTCATTTCTTTTTAATTTTCTTCATGAATTATTAATGATTGGATATTATGCAATATGATTGTACGTATACATGTGGTGCATGTGGTACGTTTGCGAGCTTCGTGCAATGTTACAGACGTTTGGTGGACGTTTTTCAAGCTCAACTACTCAGAAGAGATTTCTGAGACCTCAGACAGGGTTCGAACCTGCAACCTTGTAATGACCAGTTAGACACTCTGTAACGACGTTACTCACAGGACAGCATGTTTACTTATTTCATTTGCTATTTCTTTCCTGATAGGTTAAACAACACGAGTTCAGAGAGGACTTTAGAAAGACTGCTCCGTTTATGTTTAAATCAGAACAAGTATACGAAAAATTGGATAAGGTACGATCCCAGGAAGCTAACAAAAAATTTGTTCACATCTATAGAACTCAGCTTATCACTTATTATGTAATATTTAAAACTTTATCAGCTTTAAAATACGAGGCGATAGCCGAGATCTAAGTGTTTTAGATCTGGTAAAGCACGACTGTGAATGTTTTGAATAACTTCAAAAACCATTCATTTGGTTAAAGTTAATTGGTGTATTAATTTTGAAAAATAACGTCTAAGCCGAGAAAATTAAGGCTAAGGTTTATGTAAATCAGGAGGATTTTTTATCAGATATAAAACCACGGACATGGTACTGATTTCGTTTGTGTTTTCCTCATGAATTATTAATGATTTGACGCCTGACCAAACTGGTGAGAGTGAACGCAATAGCACTGATAAAATATAAACAAGCAGTACTTGTCGTGATAAAAAAAACCTCATCAAACGTTCCTTTCTTTTTGAAAAAGCGAAAGTACACCGACTTGCTCGAGGCTTCGACGGTTTCGACCACATGGGCAAAATAATTTGGCGACCTTTCGGCAAACTTTCGTCGCTTTGTTCGTCTGTGACGTAGTTGCCCCAAAAAAAGCCCACAGCCGATAACATAGCAGAGCTTGAAATAACAGCCGGGGTCCGGCGGTTTTCCGACCAAATTCCAGTTTTT
>OZ036011.1:3658604-3681104 GCA_964035015.1 Corallium rubrum
TAAAATGATGCGCGCGCAACACCGCACGCGTTGCGTGCCTATTTGTTATTGTTTATGCAGATCTCATTGTTTTTACACATTCTTCCCCTCCCCCCCCCCCCAGTCCCCCGCCCCTCCCCCAAGTTGCATAACTCTGACTTTAATATGGGTTTCTACCTTAAAATCTTGAGCTGGGTTATTATATTTTTCCTGAGCTCTGAATAAATGTTTGCTTCATTAACCATTTATTGTGTAGGTGTCTCGTCATTTGTCTAAACTTTTTGACAACATGGCTGCGTTGAAATTCCAGAAGGATGACCAGGGTGGAGAGCTTAAAATAGCTGATGGCATGTACAGTAAGGAGGACGAATACGTTGACTTTGACAAACCATGTGACTGCACCGGACAGGTAAGCCCAGTTGGGAAGACAAGGGATCAGTTGGGAAGACAAGGGAACAGTTGGGAAGACAAGGGATTAGTTGAGACAAGAGGGATCAGTTGGTAGGGCAAGGGGTCAGTTGGGAAGACATGGGGTCAGTTGGGAAGACAAGGGGTCAGTTGGGAGGGCAAGGGGTCAGTTGGGAAGACAAGGGATCCTATATCCCTTGAGGTGAAGGAAGCATAAGACCATATATAAAAATAAAAAAATATTGGAGTAGAGAAGTAAAGAGCAAAGTAGATTAACTTTATGGTTTACATTGTATACTTTCGGTTTTATGAGTAATATGATAAGCAGTGTAGCTAGAATTGAGTCACGGAGTTTAATGGGTTTGAAACGCGTGAGAAAACAGAGGCCTGAAGTCCCTTCCCTTTGCTTAATTCGCACATCACCTATTCACCATAATCTTTCACATTTAGTAATAGATATATTTTGTCAGATAACGCCCAATCATAACCTTAATCTTACAGTTACACCAAGGTTCTAAACATATAGCTTGCTAAGCTAACTTGAAAAATGGTCCTATTTTTCCTAGGTGGAAGCGTGGTTAAACAGAGTAATGGAAGCGATGCGTTCGACCGTGCGACATGAACTATCGGAATCAGTTATTTCTTACGAAGAAAAAGCCAGAGATCAATGGCTCTTTGATTACCCTGCGCAGGTCGGTAGGAATTTATTTATTAACAATTGCTATAACACAGTTGCTTTATTCATAATTCTATACAAGAATACATAAAAGAGAACTTTGGAGTATTTTTTCTTCTTAGGTGTCCTTGTGTGGTACTCAGATTTGGTGGTCCACAGAAGTAGGAATTGCATTTGGACGACTGGAAGAAGGCTACGAAAATGCCTTGAAAGATTACTACAAGAAACAGGTCATCATTGTTAACTGTATTTCAGTGTCTAGTCGACTCTAATGGTCTACGTACTAATCGGGGGCACTAGCTAAGATCGATTAACCCTTTCCCGATCCAATGGTGGCATTAGCCAGAATAGAAATGTGTTAGTACTTGGATGGGTGACCGTCTTAGGGGTTGTTTACATGGGAGGCGGGACGGGACGTTTGCCGGGATCTCGCCATGCATGTATATATCTCTTATTTATCCCGTTCCGTTTATATGGAAAGATGTTTGCTGGGACGTTTTTCACCCCGTCCCGGCAAAGCGGGATCCCGGTCTTCTCAACCGGGATCCCAGCAAATCCAAGACAATTTTTCTCATGTTAGCACTCCGTCCCGCTTTGCCGGGACGATATTATGCTTTCTTAAAAAAAAACGAAATACCTAACATGTCCAACACGAACTAGAGATGCTTGTTGAACGTCCCACCGGTAGAAACATTCTCATGTAAACCAGGGATGAAAAACGTCCCGTTCCCCATGTAAACAGCCCCTCCTGTGCCTCGAGGGTTTTTCAATGGGTCTCTGGTTTTCTTTCTTCTGCAAAGTCAACACCATAGTTTCCCCCAGTCAATTCTACAAACTAGTTCCATCATGATCAAGGGGTGAGGGCCATTGGATTATTAGTATTTAAATACTGCCATATGTTACCCTCAATAAATAAAGACACTTCACTTCACTTCACTTCACTTCACTTCACTTCACTTCACTTCACTTCACTTCACTTCACTTCACTTCACTTCACTTCACTTCACTTCACTTCACTTCACTTCACTTCACTTCACTTCACTTCACTTCACTTCACTTCACTTCACTTCACTTCACTTCACTTCACTTCACTTCACTTCACTTCACTTCACTTCACTTCACTTCACTTCACTTCACTTCACTTCACTTCACTTCACTTCACTTCACTTCACTTCACTTCACTTCACTTCACTTCACTTCACTTCACTTCACTTCACTTCACTGCACTGCACGTCACGTCACGTCACGTCACGTCACGTCACGTCACGTCACGTCACGTCACGTCACGTCACGTCACGTCACCTCACCTCACCTCACCTCACCTCACCTCACCTCACCTCACCTCACCTCACCTCACCTCACCTCACCTCACCTCACCTCACCTCACCTCACCTTCACTTCACTTCACTTCACTTCACTTCACTTCACTTCACTTCACTTCACTTCACTTCACTTTACTTTACTTTACTTTACTTTACTTTACTTTACGATTTTAGGTGACTCAACTGACGACTTTAATTAACTTACTTATTGGTGAACTATCCACGGGAGACCGACAGAAGATCATGACTATATGTACCATCGACGTACACGCTCGTGACGTAGTCGCCAAGCTGATTCAGCAAAAAGTAGAAACAGCTCAAGCTTTTGCCTGGCTTAGTCAGTTCCGTCACAGATGGGACGATGCATCGAGTCATTGTTTTGCTAATATTTGTGACGCACAGTTTAAGTATTCTTATGAATATCTTGGAAACACGCCTCGTCTTGTTATTACTCCGTTGACAGATAGGTATGTTCTAGCCTGAGTATTCTGAATAGCCTAGTGTCTCGTTCTTCAAACGATAAGTTATTCTGGTGTATAATCAAGAGAGCTTAACAGATAGTATTCCGAATATTCCAGATTAAAGTGCCTATCTCACGTTTGGGGATTTTACATATTTGTCATATTTGGGTCTTCCTGAGCGAAATCATAATATATCTTGTCAGCCGAAAATTTCATCTTCACGGAGTTTTTCGCCGTCAAAGTTACCGAATATGATGTCACAAGAGGCATTCCACACCAGTTTTCTTTTGTTACTTGCCACCAATCTCGCTCCCAGAGTCCACGTTCCCCACCCAGGAAACGAGAGACTCTGACATAATCCGTTTCACATCGACATTTCATTGGCTGATGAACACAGTGAACTCTATATAACTCTTCCTCCGGATAACAAGAATCCTGTGATGGCGTGAACGGATTATCCCAGAGCCTCTCGTTTCCCGCCCGCTGGATAAGGGGAACGTTGGCTCTGGGAACGAGATTGACTTGCCACAAAAATGCCTCTTGTGACATCACATCCGGTAACTTTGACAGCAAAAAAGTCCATGAAGATGAAATTTTTGGCTGACAAGATATATTATGATTTTGCTCAGGAAGACCCAAATATTAAGCCCTAATCAAACGAGAACGCAAGTCATCGCGATGACTTTCGTTCTCGTTTGATTAGGGATTTACGAATATGTAAAACCCCCAAACGATAGACAGGCACTTTAAGAAGATTTCCTAAACTAGCGTTTGCGTATATTATTCTGGCTATTCCTATTCCAAATACTCAAAAAATGTTTCTGAGATCTAGACAGGGTTCGAACCTCTAACCTTCTAATTACCAGTTAGACGTTCTAACCATTGAGCTACTGAGGCTCGGATGGATTAGCTAAGGTTGGAAGTTCATAGTCATATGTGGTTCTTTTTTATTTAAGCGGTATGGTTGCATATGAGATGTGGTTGAAGTGATATAATGAGTGGTACGGTTATTAGAAGGTTTGATCTATTTCCTCAGGGGTTCAGAAACATTTTCTGAGTATTTCAACTTGGAAATATGAAGTTTGATGATTCTGTTCCATGCTGTCACGTTTGCAATGGCGCAATTACATATTGTTGTCTTTTTAAACCAAATATTCTTACTGGTGTTTATTCATTAAAGGTGTTACATCACTCTAACCCAATCCCTTCATTTGACCATGAGTGGTGCTCCTGCTGGTCCTGCTGGTACAGGGAAAACCGAGACTACTAAAGATTTGGGGCGAGCACTTGGTATTATGGTCTACGTATTTAACTGCTCTGAACAGATGGACTACAAGGTATGGTAGCCAGTATAGAGTAGGGTATGGTAGGGTAGGGTAGGGTAGGGTAGGGTAGGGTAGGGTAGGGTAGGGTAGGGTAGGGTAGGGTAGGGTAGGGTAGGGTAGGGTAGGGTAGGGTAGGGTAGGGTAGGGTAGGGTAGGGTAAGGTAGGGTGGAATGGGGTGGGGTGTGGTGGGGTGGGGTGGGGTAGGGTGGGGTGGGGTGGGGTAGGGTAGAGTAGGGTAGGGTAGGGTAGGGTGTGATATAGTATGGTGTGGTGTGAATTGTTTGGTATTGTCTCCTTTTTGAACAAGAAGGACTGGACGACAGTGGCTGAAGGCCGTGCAATATGGCGAGGAAGAATTAAGACGCTCTGTTGAATTTTGTTGGGTTATCTTTATTTTTATTTATTTATTATTATTATTTTTAATTTATTGAGCTGAGATCCTGGTGCACCCACGGTGAACCAGGCCCATACCCAATGCTTTGGGAGGGTGTATGTATGTATGTATGTGTGGTATGGTATCATATGAGTATGCTGTGATATGGTGTCACGGAGGAAAACCCTGTTTCCCCCACCTACCAACTTGATCCAGTAAACCTGTTCCATATCGAAGAAGAAAAATATCTTGAGGTAGTTATGACGAAGAATCTATCTTGGGATTTACACATCCATGGTATACTGGCTAAAGCTGACAAACTTTTAGGGCTGCTAAAAAGAACTTGTCCCTTTCTATCTGATGTCAAGGTTCGGCGAACACTGTACTTATCATTGGTCAAAGCACAGGTTTGGTATGCCAGCGAGGTTTGGTCTCTGAACCATAACACGCAGGAGGCCAAAATTGAAAAGATTCGAAGGCGAGCCACCAAATTCTAAAGACAAAGGTCGGGGACTCTTCTTATAATGAACGGTTATCACGTCTTAAGTTGTTACCTCTGTGTTATGACCGAGAAATTAGAGATTATATTTTCTTTTATAAAGCTCTTTATGGTATTTCTGATGTAAATGTTCACGAATATGTTTCTTTTGTTACGCACGACCGAACCCGGCTTAGTCTTAATCCTACTCTTATGTTAAAACATCCAATTTGGAAAACAAGTACTTATCAGGCCTCTTATTTTAACCGGATTAAATTGTCAAACTATGGAACAATATTTGTAAAATAGCTCAACCTATTAACTTCTCAAGTGTCTCTATATTTAAATATTTTTGTTTTTGTTACTACTCAGGACTTCTATTAACAGTTTTTGATGTAAACCTAACCTGTACTTGGTCTCTCATAAGAGACTGTCCCTGTCACAGGAATTAATTTTATTTTACTATTTAATTCGTTAGAAAGTTTGTAATAATGTTTTTCCTAATTTTACTATATCTTTTTGCGGGGAGGTGCCTCGCACGGGTACTTACGTCCCGTTCGCGCCTCGCCCGTTTGAGTAACTACTATAGTTGATATGTTATTTTTTACTGTCTATTTAGTTGTTGTTTGTTAATGTAATATGTATTTTTGAATATCTGTATATTTTTGTTACCGAATAAAGTCTAATAAATAAACAAAAAAATTAAAAATGTTTTGGTCCTCATGATATGGTGTGGTGTTTAGTGTAGTGTGCTATGATATGGTATGGTGTACCATGGTGTTTGGTATGGTATGGTATGGTATGGTATGGTATGGTGTTTGGTGTGGTATGATATGGTATGGTGTTTGGTGTGGTATGATATGGTATGGTGTGGCATGGTGTTTGGTATGGTATGATATGGTATGGTGTTTGGTGTGGTATGATATGGTATGGTGTAGCATGGTGTTTGGTATGTCATATATGAACAACGAGAGCGAGTGTTTCACCGGGATATCCAAACACAAGAAAATAATGTATAAAAACACGAGCGCGAAGCGCGAGTGTTTTTGTTAATTGTTTTCGAGTGTTTGAATATCCCAATGGAACACGAGCTCGAGTTGTTCATATGACTTCTCAAATGAATACGATTTTAATAATGTTCAATAAACTCTCGTGGGATGTGATAACCAAGTGTAGAAAATTTATTCGTACCGAGTTGTTTGTCAAGAAGATGCATGGATGAAGCCGCGTACACTTGACTTTGTCATCTTTCAAATGGATGAGGATGTTTTGGCTATATTTGAACACTCAAAGAAGTTTGAGAAGCATTCAGTCAAGAAATTCGAAGTTTTCGACCAGAAAAGGAACGACAAATACATTAATTTTATCGTTTCCAACACACCGTGACTGTCCGTAGCTGAAAAGACGACCAGAATGTATTAGCTCACAAGCCTATCTTCGTTTGGCTGTTTTACCGATTCGTTTTGTCGTTCAACCGTTGTTCTTTGAAAGAAAATTATTATAACCAAAACGAAGTGTCATGAAATTTAGCTGGCGATGTGTCATGATGTTTGTCTTCTCTTCTCTTCTCATTCTGATATGTCTGTTAGCTTGTGTTGAATGCGTAATTAAGATATATGAGGAAGATCACTAGTGACTTTCATCAAATATCTTAATTACGCATGCAGGAAAAATCTATTGTAGTCTTTTGTAGCTGAGGGTGTTTCACCGGGATATCCAAATGCTATCTCGTGATCAAATGGGCCTTTATTATTGGTTAATTAGCTCATGAATTATTCATGAATTTGAGAAGGTATGATATGGTATGGTGTGGTATGATATGGTATGGTGTAGGATGGTGTTTGGTGTGGTATGATATGATATGATATGGTATGTTATGGTATGGTATAGCAGGTTGGGTAAGGTAAGGTAGTGTGGTGTGGTGTGGTGTGGTGTGATTTGGCGTAGTATTGTATGATATGGTATGATAACTATAGGTATGGTATAGTAAAGTGTGGTATGTTGTGGTGAAGTGTGGTGTGGTATAGCAATATATTATAGTGTTGGTGATGACTTTTATTATAGCGCCTTTTATTATAGCAATATATTGTAGTGATGGTGATGACTTTTAGTATAGCAATATATTATAGTGATGGTGATGTCTTTTTTGTTCTAGTCTTGTGGTAATATTTACAAAGGTCTTTCTCAAACTGGTGCATGGGGATGCTTTGATGAATTCAATCGTATCTCGGTCGAAGTACTGTCTGTCATTGCAGTACAAGTGAAATCGATTCAGGACGCGATTCGCGACAAGAAAGAGCGGTTTATTTTCCAAGGCGAAGACATCTCGCTGGTTCCTACCGTTGGAATATTTATCACCATGAACCCTGGCTACGCTGGACGTACTGAGTTGCCAGAAAATCTCAAAGCCTTGTTTAGGTAAAGTTCTATCTTGGGACTTGTTTCCAATTTGTTTATCTTTTCCTGCAAGCAACTGTGGACTCGGGCTGTGTCTATATGATCGTACGTTCTTTATTTTCAGACCATGTGCCATGGTTGTTCCTGATTTTGAGCTCATTTGTGAAATCATGTTGGTTGCTGAAGGCTTTATTGAAGCCCGTCTCTTAGCCCGAAAATTCATCACTCTCTACTCATTATGCAAGGAGTTGCTCTCGAAACAGGTAGAACTTTTTGTAGATATTGATATGACGTCATCGTATGACATTGATATGACGTCATCGTATGACGTCCTTGTATAATGTCGGTATGCCGTCATTGTATGATGTCGTAATGATGTCATTATGTGACGTAATCCTGTAACGTCATTATAATGGCAGTGGTATTACGTCATTATATGACGTCGATATGGCGTCATTGTACGACGTCCATATGGTGTTATCGTGTATTGTCAGGATAACGTCAATGTATGACATCAGTTTTTCGTCATATGACGTCATCGCATTACGTCACTCAACGGAACACCGCTAATTTATTTCTGAAATGGTTTATCAACCCAACCTCGTCCCCAGGACCATTTGTGGGGGCTGGGCCAAGATGGCGCCCAAAAACAAATGGCCCTGACACAGGCTGAGCTATCACCACATCTGATTGCTTGAGATAACATTGGATGTTTTAGGTATTCTGATTGGTGGAAACGTGGCAGGCGCGCAGGATAACTCGCGGGGATATTGTTTATAGAGCTCAAATTATAAATAAGTGATGGCAGCAATTGCCGGCAGTTAAAAACAACTTCAAAATGAGTGAAAATATGAAAAAAGCTGGCGAAACACCCGTAAAAACGTCGGAAGAATATGTAATGGTGGGTCGTGTCGTCTGTGCCCTGCCATACAACGAAGTCCATGGGACGACGGAATCATAGTGTTTTCTAAATCTGGCGAACGAAAGACTTAGTGAACGACGTCAAAAAGTATTTTGGCTGCGAAAGGAAATTACACCACTGGGAAGAATTTACGTGTTTGGTCATTGAGAAACAGCAAGCCCAAGAATTCTTGACTAAACAAAGCCTAATGTATTTCAAAACGCTGGATTTAATCCGTCGAAAAGAAGGCGGCTCCGGCAAGACAATGACAATCCAGTTTCTTACGAATTTGATACAACGGTGAAGCAAATAATAAATACTAAGCATTTACAGATATTTATTAAAAGACTATTTATTTTAATAATTCGACAACGTATTTGGAAATGAAAGTTTTGATTGTTTTCAGTTTGGGTCAGTAAAGTTGAACTAAATATTCAGAAAAAAATGAGCCTGACTAGACGCGATAAACTTAGTGAAGACTGGGTCCGAGTCAAAAATGCGCCATTTATATGGCATTTTTGGCATCCTGTGCCGGGGCCATTTGTTCCCGCCATTTTGTTTTTAGCCGCCATCTTGGCCCAGCCACCGCAAATGGCCCTGGGGACGAGGTCGTTATCAACCGTTCTTAGCAACGGTGGCCTGGCAACCATCATGCCACTCTTAACACGCGCGTTGCATTATTTTTAGGATCATTATGATTGGGGATTGAGAGCTATCAAGTCTGTGTTGGTCGTTGCTGGTTCGTTAAAACGAAGTGACCGAGACCGTCCCGAAGATCAAGTGTTGATGAGGGCGTTGCGTGATTTCAACATCCCGAAGATTGTTACTGATGATGTGCCTATCTTTATGGGCCTTATTGGTGATCTCTTCCCAGCTTTAGATGTACCGCGAAAACGAGATATGGACATTGAAGCTTGCATTAAGAAATCAATTTTGGTAAGATACGACAGTATGATGATGATGATGATGATGATGATGATGATGATGATGATGATGATGATGATGATGATGATGATGATGATGATGATGATGATGATGATGATGATGATGATGATGATGGTGGTGGTGGTGGTGGTGGTCGTCGTCGTCGTCGTCGTCGTCGTCGTGTCGTGAAGGTGATGGTGGTGATGGTGATAATGGTATGGTGGTGGTGGTGATTTTGATGTTGATCTTGATGTTGATGGTGGTGATGTTGATGGTGGTGATAATGGTGGTGGTAATGATGATGGTGGTGATGGTGATGATGATAGTAGTGGTTGTGATGATGGTGGAGATGGTTATGGCGATGGTTATGACAATGGTTGGTGGTGGTGGTGGTAGCGATGATAGTGTTGTGGTGATAGTGGTTGTCATAATTGTTCTGATGGTGATTGTGATAGTGGTGGTAGTGATGGTGATGATGCCAGCGTCTTAACTGTTGTCATTATTTGTCTTATAGGATTTAAAACTCCAGCCGGAGGAGAGCTTCATATTAAAAGTGGTTCAGTTGGAAGAACTATTGGCTGTACGTCATTCTGTATTTGTGTTAGGACCTGCTGGAACTGGAAAGACTCAGGTGCGTTAGCGTATATCTATACTCAGATGTGTGTATCTCGATGTATGTTTTCTGAATATTTGAAATTGACAAGCGTCTACAAATTATTTTCCAGGTAATCAAGTCTTTGTATAAAACTTATCAAAACATGAAACGAAAGCCAATGATGTGCGACATTAATCCAAAAGCAGTGACCACCGATGAATTATTTGGTTACATTAATCCATCTACAAGAGAGTGGAAAGATGGTAAGTTCTCAATGGTTAGAACGTCTCGCCAGCGATCAGACTAGATTGCAGCGCTCGAAATAACGCTGGGAAGTTGGGGGGTCAGCATGACCGCTCAAGCGTGAATTTTGGGGTCAGATAGACAATTTGGGGGGTCAACCGTTTTCCCCTCTTAATTTGTACATTATACACAAACGCGTTCATTTCTTGATTTGCGCAGAAAGTGAAACAAAAAGTATTTTAACACTTTTTTGGTGAGGTTTGGGGGAAGTCGAACCGTATGACGGCGTTAAATGCGTAGTAACTAGTTAGCACTGGGAAATGTAAATGAAGTTTAATTTTCCACCTAGCGTTAATACAGGCAGAGATTCTCAATCGTAGACACATACATTATACAGGTATAAGAGTGCAGGAAAAGTGATGACATAAACCTTATTTCGTAAAACTTGAGCGGCCAAGTTGACCGCCCGTAAGTGAATTTGGGGGGTCAAATCGTGAAAGTGGGGGCCATTGACCCCTGACCCCCCCCCCGTTATTTCGAGCGCTGAGATTGTGGGTTGGAGTCTCGCTTGGGAACGTGGAAATTTTCTGAGTTATTTTCTTAGTAAAACAGCTCAAAGAAAATTTACACTCAATTTCCATTGTTGGTAGGGTTGTTCTCGACGACAATGCGTGACTTATCAAACATCAACAACGACAGTCCGAAGTGGATTGTACTTGATGGTGATATTGATCCTATGTGGATTGAGTCTCTCAACACAGTTATGGACGATAACAAGGTTCTTACTCTAGCCAGTAATGAACGTATTCCGTTGTCACCACCAATGAGACTTCTCTTTGAGATTGGACATTTGAAGACAGCCACACCAGCTACTGTGTCTCGCGCTGGCATTCTATTTCTTAATTACGCTGACGTCGGCTGGAATCCGTAAGTTGTTACAACGTGGTGTATATGTCATGCGCAGTACCATACTATTTCGTACTATATCATACCAGTTACCACACCATACTATACCATACTATATTGACAATTATAGTTTATATAAATTATGGTTAATGATATAGCAATTTCACTTTGTTCTGTCCACGAAGTCATCACGTGCTTAACTGGCAGTCTGTACATGACTGTCGTGTACACAAACAACCCATTGTCCTAAGAATACAACCTTTGTCTGTTCCACAACAAAGGAACCACACCATACCATACCATACCATACCATAACATACCATACCTTACAATACGATACCATACTATACCACACTATACCATACCATACCATACCATACTATACCATACTATACCATACTATACATTACCTTACAATGTGATACCATACCCTACCCTACTATAGTATACTATACCTTCCCTACCTTGTCATACCATATCGCACCATACCGTATACCATATACCATATCTTACCATACCACACCACACCATGCTGTACCTTACCATGCTGTACCTTACCATGCTGTACCTTACCATGCTGTACCTTACCATGCTGTACCTTACCATTTTATTTTGAACCTTTTATCCGTTTTCTTAAGGTATGTATCTAGTTGGATTGACAGTCGTGAGATTCAGTCTGAACGCGCCAATCTTCAAATTCTCTTTGACAAATACGTTCCATCGTGCCTCGATACATTACGAAGTCGGTTTAAAAAGATAACGCCTATCCCAGATATTACAATGGTGACGAGCCTTTGTTATTTACTGGAATGCCTTCTAACACCAACCAATACTCCACCAGACTGCAGCAAAGAGCTGTATGAACTGTACTTTGTCTTTGCAGCCGTCTGGGCCTTTGGTGGAGCCATGTTCCAGGATCAGGTTTGTTATCTAGTCATCTGCAAGCCGTTTATTTGACCATATCTCCTCTATAATTTACTTTTAATGTCTTTTTTCCTAAAGCTTGTCGACTACCGAGTGGAATTCTCGAAGTGGTGGATTACTGAATTTAAGACAATTAAATTCCCATCCGCCGGTACAGTCTTTGACTACTTTATTGATCCAGAAACAAAGAAATGCACTCCGTGGACTGAGAAAGTTACTAAATTTATATTAGATCCTGAAATGCCTCTACAGGTAAAACTGCATTTGGTTACTTCATTTGTAGTGTATAGAGTGGTGTGGAGGGGGTGATGTGGTATGGAGTGGTCTGGTGTGGTGTAGTGTGGTGTGATATGAAGTGGTGTGGTGTGAAGTGGTGTGGACAGGTATGGTATGGTGGTGTGGTGCGGAGTGGTGCGGTGTGAAGTGGTGCGGTGTGGAGTGGTGTGGTGAAGAGTGGTATGGAGTGGTATGGTATGGTTAACAAATAGATTCCATTTGCCGTTGTCTGTTCAGTTATAGATGCACAGATGACGTCACAACGTGGTAAGAACAAAAAAGTGGCCCACGAGACGCAGTCGAGTTCATGTTCTTACCACGTTGTGACGTCTTCTGTGCATCTATAACTGAACAGACAACAAAAAATGGAATCTATTTGTTTTATACAATACAAAAATTTAAGGTTTTTTCAAAACTCTTGACGGATTTTGGGATATGAAGAAAGAAAAAAGCGAGTCAGCTGACGTGATCTGACGTGATCCATGTGTCTGTCCTCTAAAAGATCATGGGCAACAACCAATGAAAACATGCATAGCAACCAGAGTATTGTATAATATGGTATGGAGTGGGAACGAATTTTTACATTCTTTTTATTAATGATCCAGGCTGTTCTTGTGCACACTGCGGAGACGACGAGAGTTCGTTACTTCATGGATCTTCTCATGGAAAAACGTCGTCCTGTGATGTTAGTTGGTAATGCTGGTACTGGCAAGACTGTACTGGTTGGTGATAAGTTTGCTTCACTGGACCCAGATGAAATCATGGTAGCCAATGTACCTTTCAATTACTACACTACATCAGCCATGTTGCAGAGTGTGCTAGAAAAACCTTTAGAAAAGAAGGCTGGTCGTAACTATGGACCACCAGGCTCTAAGAAATTGATCTATTTTATTGATGACATGAACATGCCTGAGGTAAGAGTTAGACCCAGGTGATTTGTCTTAACAATAGATAATGGACGATTAACCATAGACAATTGACAATGCACAACGGACAATAGACAATAAACAATCGACAATAGACTATCGACAATAGAGAATAGACAATGGACAATAGACAATAGACAATAAAAAAAGACAATGCACAATGGGAAATAGACAATAGACAATAGACAATAAACAATAGGCATGCAAAATGTACAATGGACAATAGACTATAAACAATAGACTATAAACAATAGACTAGAAACAATAGACTAGAAACAATAGACTATAAACAATAGACTATAAACAATAGACTATAAACAATAGACTATAAACAATAGACTATAAACAATAGACAATGGACAATAGACAATGGACAATGAACAATAGACAATGGACAATGCAAAATAGACAATGGACAATAGACAATGAACAATAGACAATAGACAATGCCCAATAGACAATGAACAATGGACAATGGATAATGGACAGTAGACAATGAACAATAAACAATAGACAAGGAACAATAGACAATGCACAATGCACACTAGACAATGGACAGTGAACAATAGACAGTGGACAATAGACAATAGACAGTGAACAATGAACAATGCATAATGCACAACAGACAATGGACAATAGATAATGGACAATGGACAATGAACAATGCAAGATAGACAATGGACAATAGATAATGGACAATAGACAAACAATAGACAATAAACAATAGACAATAGACAATAGACAATAGACATTAAGAAATAGACAATGGACAATAGACAATGGATAATAGACAATGAACAATAATAGGCAATGCACAATGTACAATGTACAATGTACAATGGACAATAGACTATAAACAATAGACAATGGACAATAAACAATGGACAATAGGCAACAGGCAATGGACAATGAACAACGAACAATGAACAATGAATAATAGACAATGAACAATGGACAATAAACAATAGACAATGCACAATAGAGACAATACACAATAGACAAATTGCAATGGACAATAGACGATAGACAATGATCAATAAACAATGAACAATAAACAATAGACAATGGACAATGAACAATGAACAATAGACAACGGACAATAAACAATGGACAATGAACTATAGACAATAGACAATGGACAATAGACAATAGACAATAGACAATTAACAATGGACAATGAACAATGAACAATAAACAATAAACAATAGACAATGGACAATAAACAATGGACAATGAACGATAGACAATGGACAATGGACAATAGACAAACAGTGGACAATGAACAATAGACACTAAACAATGGACAATGGACAATGAACTATAGACAATAAACAATAGACATTGGACAATGAACAATAGACAATGAACAATAAACAATAGACAATGGACAATAGACAGTGAACAATGGACAATGCACAATAAACAATGGACAGTGAACAATAGACTGGACAATAGACAGTGAACAATGGACAGTGCATAATGCCCAACAGACAATGGACAATAGATAATGGACAATGGACGACAATGGGTAATGAATAATGAACAGTGGACAATAGATAATGGACAATGGACAATAGCCAATAGACAATAGACAATGAACAATAAACAATCGACAATAGACAATGGGCAATAAACAATAAACAATAAAAAATAGACAATGCACAATGGACAGTAGGTAATGGATAATAGACAATAAACAATAGGCAATGTACAATGTACAATGGCCAATAGACTATAAACAATAGACTATGGACAATAGACAATAGGCAATGAACAGCAAACAATGAACAATAAGTAATAGACAATAGGCAATGGACGATAGACAATAAACAATGGACAATAGACAATGGACAATGAACTATAGACAATTGACAATGAACTATAGACAAAAAATAGATAAGCGACAATGGGTAATGGACAATGAACTGTGGACAATAGATAATGGACAATAGACAATAGACAATGCACAAGGAACAATAAACAATCGACAATAGACAATAGACAGTAGACAGTAGACAGTAGACAGTAGACAGTAGACAGTAGACAGTAGACAGTAGACAGTAGACAGTAGACAGTAGATAGTAGACAGTAGACAGTAGACAGTAGACAATGGACAATGGACAATAGACAACAGACAATAAAAAATAGACAATGCACAACGGACAATGGACAATAGGCAATGGACAATAGACAAACAATAGGCAAAGTACAATGTACAATGGACAATAGACTATAAACAATAGACTATGGACAATGGACAATAGACAATAGGCAATGAACAGCGAACAATGAACAATAAATAATAGACAATAGGCAATGGACGATAGACAATAAACAATGGACAATAGACAATGGACAATGAACTATAGACAAACAATAGATAATCGACAATGAAGAGTAGACAATGGACAATGAACAAAGAACAATAGACAATAAACAATGGACAATAGACTGTGCAAAATAGACAATGGACAATAGACAGTGACAATGCACAATGGACAATAGACAGTGGACAATAGACAATGAGCAATAAACAATAAACAATGGATAATGGACAAAGCACAATAGACAATAAACAATGGACAATAAACAATAAACAATAAACAATAGACAATGGACAATAAATAGACAGTGAACAATGCACAATGCACAATGCACAACAGGCAATGGACAATAGATAATGGAAAGTGGACGATAGACAATGGACAATAGATAATGGACAATGAACGATAGACAATGGAGAATGAACGATGGACAATGCACAATGGACAATGGACAATGAACGATGGAAAATGCACGGTGGACTACGGGCAATGAACGATGGACAATGGACATTGCACGATGGACAATAGACAATGGACAATAGACAGTGAAAATGTTTTCGTTGTTGTCAGAAACTAAGTTCTTTCGCTTTAGAGAAAAGGTTGACAATCTGTTGCATGGTTTACAACAATTGATTTAGAGCCTGCAAGTGACTTACCTGTTGAATTCAGCATTCTTGATATCAACTGTTTTTAAACTGATTTAGGTGGACACGTATGGTACAGTGTCTCCCCATACGCTCATTAGACAGCATCTTGATTACAGTCACTGGTATGATAGAAATAAACTAACACTGAAAGAAATTCATAACTGTCAGTATGTTGCTTGTATGAACCCTACCGCTGGTAGTTTTACCATCAATCCTCGGCTACAGGTATGAATGAATTCATAATATAAAGTTGAGACATGTATTAGCACTAGTATTATCTTTAGTAGTATTCTTGCCATTTTTACTGCCATGGCGACTAACACTAATATCATTCCCATTATTACTACCATTACCACCACTTTCACTAGTTCTATTACTATCACCTTCATTACTACCGCTATCATGATTCATCAGCAACATTACCACCACTACCAGTACTGCCACTGATACCACTATTGACCCACTACGATTACCACTACTACCAGTACAACCACTGATACCACTATTGAACCACTACGATTACCACCACTACCAGTGCAACCACTGATACCACTACTGAACCACTACGATTACCACTACTACCAGTACAACCACTACGACTGCACCACTAATACCAGCACCACCACTATAAATATTAGTACCACTACCAACACTAGTACCACCATACCACCACCACCAGCAGCAGCAGCACAATCGCCACCACCTTTATTACTACCTCCATTATCACCAATGCTACTATTGCTACTACCACTACTGTTGCTACCAACCATCCTCATCGCTGTCACTAACTTATTTTGTAATTTCTTTGTCGTTTTTTCTTTGTTTTAGCGACATTTCTGTGTGTTTGCCATCAGTTTTCCCGGTGTGGATGCATTAAAAACCATCTACCTTAACATTCTTCAAGGACACACTGCCGCCAACAATTTCCCCAGTGCTGTAGCCAAAATTTGTGAAAAGCTTGTAGACTGCGCTTTGGCAATGAATCAAAAGGTATTTTTTAAAAAAATGGATAAATATCCCGGTCTTACATGAATGAATGAGTGTGACTAGTTTTGCTCTGGTCAGAATGTTTCGGCTAGAAACGTTAATATTTCCATTTTTAGTGCAAAGTTTCGCAGAAACTTTGCAGTATTGTGATGGTGGAGAAAATTCACATCATAGTGTAAACTTTTCCGGGGGGCGTTCCAAGTTTAGCAACATTAAATTGTCGTGCTTGGATGAATAATATCGTTGTTTTGATAGGTACTTTAAAGAGTTTCGCTGATAAGTAAGGCAATTTAGTGAATTATTTGCGGGTAACTTTTGAAAGGCTCTAGTCAAATATTGTATTTTAATCTTGAAGTATATCGAGTATTAATTCAGAATATGATGTTTTCCTCTGGGTTTTCCCCCCGGTTTGGTTAGAATCTTACTGCGCATGCGCGAAACTAAATTTTGTGAATGTCACAATATTAAAATATGGCGGAGGTACAAGAAGGCGCGAGAGACATGAAGCGATTAGTAGGAGAGGATGCGACGAATTTTCCCGTCAAAATAAGGACTATGTGGGCTAATTAAATATGGTCTGAGCTAAAGGATTAAATTGTCACATATATTTCAAGGTAAGCGTATCTCATGGTTTGGACAAAATCACCAGTCACAAACGACGTGTTTCCCATACACTGCATTTAAGTCCAGTTATTTAGTGTCGACTCTCAAGCCTGCCACAAAGTACTACAAGAACACTATATGGAACTGCTGTTTATTTAAAAAATAATCTACAATGTGTGTCTGAACCCTTGAGGTGTAACCATAATGATGTTGAAATAACAGTTATTAAAGTTGATCAGCCAGTTTACAATTTACACATTGTTGGAATTTATCGCTCAAAATCTAAAGTAGAGATTTCTAAATTAACTGATGCATTAAAATTTCTTCATGAGAATATTTTAAAACATTGTGATACCCCTATTATTATGCTTGGTGATTTTAATATAAATTTAATGGAAAATTCCTCTGAGAAAAAAGCTATCTAAATATCTTAGTGAACAAGAACATTATGCACAGCTTGTTAATGAAGTAACAACTGACTATAAAACTCAAATTGATCATATTTATACAAATATCCCTCAAAGAATTTACTGTAGTGGTGCTCTTGAATCTTACTTTAGTGATCATAAACCTATCTTTGCATCTGTAGCATGATTCATTTACTTAAAATATGATAAATTATCAAAAAAATGTACAATATACATTATCTATAGCCATAAGAGCAATTGAATACCATAGAGTGAACAGTGCATGTATACTGAACAGTATTTAAAAATTCCTAAAATTTATTTGTCAATCTTTTTCTCCAAATACAAACAAGTCACCTCAACCGCTTCCCCAGCCTAGTGGCAGGGGTAAATATACCCCTATTGGATAGGGGACCAGAGACTGAACTATAGCTGCCTCCTCTTTTCACGGGCAGGAACAAAGTGTGTTATAGGTAAGTCTTCTTTTAATTGTTTACCATTCCCATTCACTTAGTGTCACATAATCTGATTAAAAATAATTTACTGATTAACTGACTAATTTTATCAATTTACATTCCAGCTAAAAAGTTGAAAAATGGTACACGACTGGTAATCAACCTACTGTAACTTAAAGAGTGAAAATCAAGTGTACATCCTAAAGCAAGTTTTATTCAGTTGGATGTCAACTAAAGTCATGTCAAAACCAAAATAATGTACTTGTCAAACGGTGATGGCTCTGCCTATGGATGAATGTCTCTCATGTTACCATGCGATGAACTAATACGCCTCAAAGCAGTTCATAAAAGACCCTTTATTTACAAGTAATATTTGGCATTTCACTTGATTAAACTGGATGTTCTATGCATGTTCGTTGCAGCTGAAGTCATGTTGAAACCAAAATACTGTACTTGTCAAACAGTAATGGCTCTGCCTATGGATGAATGTCTCATGTTACAATAAATGCTCTGTGCAAACAGTCTGCATATAGATACCCATTGCAGCTTATAAACCTTCAAAAGATAAAAAACTGTACATTCATGTACTGTACAGCAATGACAAAAATGACCAATCAACCTGAAAGATTGTGGATTTTGCCCATATAAACTTTAAGATTAAATCCTGCAATTCATTCCATTTAAAAACACCAACTATATACAGATGAAGGATTAGTCAACACCACTGACCTGTAATATGTTATATACAGGTCAGTGGTCAACACCAATCATTTAAAATGGCTAAAAAATTGAACTATGCCACATTTGACTCCTTACTGACTACTCACAGAACGAGGAAAATTTTAGCTCTACTAATTAATGCTGGATTAACTGTCATGAATAATGTAAACTAGAACTAATACAGCACTTAAGTTGAAGCGTGTAACTATCAGAAAGATTTTTTCATACTGTATCCTCAAGACTTTTCATTGAATTGTACACATGTATCGTCCAATTTAAAGCGAAATAAATCATTTGAATGTAAAAAGCTCAAGTGTTTTTTTATGTCGAAATACAGTACTGTTAATTGCTCTACGAAACTTTGCACTATCCTTGGGTTCTAGTTTATATATTATTTTCCTGCTTTTTTCCCGTTTAGGTGACAAGTACGTTCTTACCGACAGCTGTCAAGTTCCACTATATTTTCAACTTGCGAGATCTTTCTAATATTTTTCAAGTAACTTCAAAACTTAAAATGTTTATGTGAATATTTCTCGTTTGGCAATTCCCGATAAAATGATTATAATTGACGATTAATAATATTTATGTGTTTTTTATCAGGGCATATTGTTTTCTACCGTCGCTTGTGTTAAGTCTCCAGTAGACCTCGTCCGTTTGTGGATGCACGAAGGCAACAGAGTTTACAGAGATAAGCTGGTAGAAGAAAGAGACATGGAAATGTATGATAAAATACAAAAGGACATGACCAGCAAATTCTTTGAGGTACAGACTAAATACGTATGAGGGTTACGAGCCTGTTCACACGAGAGTTATCTCGGGGGACTAGAGATAATTTGGGGAAACCGGATCAAAAATTGATGAACACATGATAAAACGTGTATGGAGTTATCCCTGTCCCTCGAGATAACTCCAGTTTGTTGTGTTGCACACTTCGCTTTTGTAGACCGAAAAAAGTTTTCTTTTCTCTTTCATTTACCCGATGTTGACAGATTGGGGTTTTTTTCTTTCTTAATAGGATTTCGAAGAAGCAGCTTTGTATCAACAGCCATTGCTGTTTACTCATTTCTCCGGTGGCATTGGGGAACCCAAGTATCTTCCAATACCTGATTGGCCTCATTTAAGCAAGTTACTTGCAGAAACCTTGGACAATTATAACGAACTCAATGCCGTTATGAACCTTGTTCTATTTGAGGACGCTTTGCAACACATGTAAGAAGTATTTGAAATAAGTGTTGTGTCAAACAATATTTCAGGCCGAAAGCGTAGTTTTATTATTTGATTAACTAATTAACTAGTTAACTCATTAACTGATTACCTGATCAACTAATCAACTGATTAATGTCTCACATTCTTGTACATTTGCACTGTTTATGTACGAGATAAAAAGGCAATAATATGACTTTGGAAGCCATATCTATTTTTTTTGGCAAGTATACTTACCTCAATCCTAGCTCACAGTTGTCGTGTAATCTTATCTTCTCAGTTGCCGCATTAATCGTATTCTGGAATCTC
Source organism: Corallium rubrum (assembly GCA_964035015.1). NCBI lineage: Eukaryota > Metazoa > Cnidaria > Anthozoa > Scleralcyonacea > Coralliidae > Corallium > Corallium rubrum. The sequence goes on from OZ036011.1 coordinate 3,679,375, forward strand.
CTCGTGGTAACGCTCTTCTGGTTGGTGTTGGTGGAAGTGGAAAACAAAGTTTAGCTCGTTTAGCTGCTTTTATTAGCTCGTTAGAAGTATTTCAAATTACTCTTCGCAAAGGGTATTCTATTACAGATATGAAGGTAAGGTATATTGATGGTTCTGAGCTATCTATGGTTATTTATTTAATTTCTTCGTTATTTAATTTCTTCTTTTAGTTCATTCATTTATTTGTTCGTTCGTTCGTTCGTTCGTTCATTCGTTCGTTCGTTCGTTCGTTCGTTCGTTCGTTCGTTCGTTCGTTCGTTCGTTCGTTCGTTCGTTCGTTCGTTCGTTCGTTCGTTCGTTCGTTCGTTCGTTCATTCATTCCATTTGTTCCTTCCTTCCTTCCTTCCATTTGTTCCTTCCTTCCTTCCTTCCTTCCTTCCTTCCTTCCTTCCTTCCTTCCTTCCTTCCTTCCTTCCTTCCTTCCTTCTATTCTTTTGTTTGTCCGTCCGTCCATACATTCGTTTGTTCATCTATTTGTTTATTTATTTATTTATTTATTTGTTTGTTAGACTGACTTGGCGATGTTGTGTACCAAAGCTGGTGTAAAGAATATCGGAACAGTATTTTTGCTTACCGACGCTCAGATTCCTGAAGAACATTTCCTAGTTTTGATCAATGATCTTCTGGCATCTGGTGAAATACCAGGTCTTTACGCTGACGATGAAGTCGAGAACATTATCTCTGGTGTACGCAACGAGGTCAAAGGTGCTGGACTACAAGACACCAGAGAGAACTGTTGGATGTTCTTTATTGAAAGAATTAGAAGGAACCTAAAGGTTTGAGTTTTGACTCACTACTTTTATTTGTTGGCATAATTTTGTTTTTCTGAATCTATCCAATTTATGATTAAAGGCCTGGCCAAACGCTTTCAACTTTTCACTCAACATCGTTCAACATTTTAGAATTCAACCGTGATTCAACATGTTGAAAGCGTTTGGCCACCCCTATTGAATGATGTTGAACGTTGTTGAATGGTGTTGAATGACGTTGTACGAAATTTGAACATGTTCAAATTTTCGTTCAACACGCGTTCAACAATGTTGAACGATGTTGAATGAAATGTTGAAAGCGTTTGGCCAGGCCTTAAGGTTTGGTCTGTTTTTGACTTCTAGACAGAGATTGAACTTGCAACCGTCTAATGACGCTCTATTAACCAATGAGCTATAGAGGCTCGGATAGCTTTATAATCGCGTGTGCTTTCTGTGCGATAGAAATGTAGTTAAACTAATGATATAAGTTGTACGTATACATTTAGTACGTCTGCGAGCTTGGTGTAACGTGGCAGACGTTTGGTAGACGTTCGACAAGTTTAAGTACTCATAAAATGTTCCAGATAGGGCATTTTATCCATAGTAAGATCTGGGGGGTTTTTGTTTCTTTGTCCATTAGGTCGTGCTGTGCTTTTCACCGGTTGGAACAACTTTACGTGTACGCAGCAGAAAGTTCCCGGCTGTTACCAACTGTACTGCCATTGATTGGTTCCACGAATGGCCTGCAGAGGCACTGGTTTCTGTCAGTCGACGCTTCCTCGAGGATATTGAACAAGTGAAAGTAAGCAGCCGTAAACGTTGGAGCAATATTCTTAAAAAAACTTTTCGTAGGGGATTTCCCTTTTTGGTCTCTGCCGCAATACCTCGCACACTATTCTGTCGTGTTTGTTGTCATTGAAATTACACAGAATTTTATAGAAT
>OZ036011.1:3686104-3747781 GCA_964035015.1 Corallium rubrum
TCTTTTATAAAATAATGACTTTAAATTGTCAATAAACCCAAGAAAAGTAAGAAAAAAAACCAGATTACCTGTCTCAGGACGAGTTTGTTACCAATTATCGCCACGCGTGGCCCTGTACAACACGTCTGCTGTGTTAATTACGTGATTAGACATATATCCAAGTAATTTTTGACTTTCGTTGATGATTATATCCACATAAAATTAATCAAAAACGACAAAATCGTCGCGAAGTATCTCGTGTGCCGTGCCGTTATGGAGTTATAGTGACACGCTTGTTTGACTCAATAGCCAATCAGAGTGCGTGTTGTCGTTCATTTACTTCCGGTTATTTTATAAACAAATATAGAATTATATTTTTTTTGTCTCTGCTTATCTTGTGGCATCTCCTGTCATTTAAGGTTGATCAATTTTTGGACAGCCTTCTTACTTACGACAAGGAAAACATTCATGAGAATAATCTGAAAGCCGTTCGACCTTACCTGGATGATCCTGATTTCCGAGCAGAATTTATCTCGGCAAAGTCTCTAGCAGCCGGTGGTCTGTGTGCCTGGGTGATCAATATCATTAGATTCTACGAAGTATTTTGTGACGTTGAGCCCAAACGTTTGGCCTTACAAGCTGCAAACGCTGAGCTAGCTGCCGCTGAAGATAAACTCAGTAAAATTAAAGCAAAGATTAAAGAATTGGACGATAACTTGGCTGAGTTGACAGCTTCTTTCGAGCAAGCTACCAAGGAAAAACTGAAGTGTCAAGAAGAAGCTGAAAGCACTGCTCGTACTATCTCGTTGGCCAACAGACTCGTTGGTGGTTTGGCATCAGAGAATGTGCGCTGGGCAGAAGCTGTGGAAAGTTTTAAAGTACAAAGTACTACGTTACCTGGAGATATCTTGCTCATCTGTGCATTTGTGTCATACGGTGGTTGTTTTACAAGAAGATATCGAGATAGTTTAATGAAAGAGAAATTACCCGACTTCCTTAAGTCACAAAAGGTGATATATTGTCTTTTGAAATCTTTTTATGTATAATGTATGTATTGTTGTTGTTGTCGTTGTTGTTGTTGTTGTTGTTGATGATGATGGTGTTGTTGATGGTGGTGGTGGTGTTAGTGTTGTTGTTGTTCATGACGATGTTGTTGTTTGGTGGTGGTGGTGGTGGTGGTGGTGGTGATGGTAGTGTTAGTGGTGTTGTTGTTGTTGTTGGTGGTGGTGGTGGTGGTGATGGTGTTCTTATTGCTGTTGTTGTTGGTGGTGGTGGTGGTGGTGGTGGGGGTGGTGTTCTTATTGCTGTTGTTAGTGGTGGTCGTGTTGTTGTTGGTGGTGGTGGTGTTGGTGTTGTTATTGTTGTTGTTGTTGTTGGTGGTGGTGGTGGTGGTGTTAGTGGCGGTGTTGCTAGTTGTGGGTGTATTGATCAACCACACTTCTTGTTAATCTTAATTTATCAACCCAGGTTCCTATTCCGGTCACGAAAGATCTCGACACGTTAACGTTGCTGACCGACAACGCGACGATTGCTGGTTGGCAAAACGAGAGTTTACCATCAGATCGTATGTCCACTGAAAACGCCACGATTCTAACAAACTGTGAAAGATGGCCGTTGATGATTGATCCACAACTTCAAGGTATCAAATGGATAAAAACACGAGAAGGCGAAACACTGAGAATAGTACGACTTGGTCAGAAAGGGTAAGTGAACGTCAGAGACCTGCTCCAGACCTACTTCTATATGCTCGTAGTGGTGTCTAGGCGGTCGCTAGGGCGAAGCGTGGCGACGTGTTTCTTTTGTTATGACTGCCTGGGGCACATCGTTGCGCTTCGCTTCTGCGGCCGTTGGGACGCCGTCGCAAGTCGGCTTTTATCTATTTATCAATGTAACGTTATTATGTAGTTAATTTATTTTTTTGTGTTCTTTTTATAATTTTATATTTTTATATATATTTTTTTTCAGTTTTTCTTGTAAACTACCTTGACCTACTTTAGACCTACCTCGATCTACTTAGACCTACTTAGACCTTCCTAGACCTACTCAGACATACTTAGACCTACTTAGACCTACTTAGGCCTATTTGACCTACTCCGACCTACTCTGACCCACTTAGACCTACTTAGACCTACTCCGACCTTAGACCTACTCAGACCTACTTAGACCTACTCCGACCTACCCGACCCACTTAAGCCGGTTTTCCACTAGGCGACGTTTTTCGCGCGAAGCGACTTTTTCTTTTGTCTCATGAGCTCTGAGCTGGAACTAATCAGAAATCTAATCAAAAATAGTGCAAAACCGGCTTTAGACCTACTCCGACCTTTGACCTATTCAGATCTACTTAGACCTACTCCGACCTTAGACCTACTCAGACCTACTTAGATCTACTCCGACCTACTTAGACCTACTTAGCCCTACCAAGGCCTACTCAGACCTACCTAGACCTACTTAGACCTACTCCGACCTACTTAGACCTACTTAGACCTACTTTGACCTACTCCGACCTACTTAGACCTACTTAGACCTACTTAGACCTACTTAGACCTACTTAGACCTTCTTAGACCTACTCCGACCTACCTAGACCTCCCTAGACCTATTTAGACTAGCTTAGTATAGTTATAATCTAACTTCTTTTTTAAAAAAATATTAACTCTTCTGTGCGTTTTTTAGGTTTCTGGATACTATTGAGCGAGCTGTTGCCAATGGAGATTGTGTGTTGATTGAAAATATGGGAGAATCCATCGATGCTGTTCTTGATCCTCTTGTCGGACGAAACACCATCAAAAAAGGAAGGTGAGGCAAGCTTGAAAAGTATACCACAAGACCAGTCAACAGTATACATTAGTTACTGCGGTTTCGTTACGCGAGGCATTAAGATTAATTAGTTCATGATCACCTTCATAATTACTCCCAACCACGCATAAATCAAGTTAATTACCCCAGGATAATACATGTTAGCGCGGTTGGGAAAATAAGGGTTAATTAATGGTCATGAATGTGATAAAGGATTTATCATCGCGACTGAAGTGTTTTTTAGACAACCTCTGTGATAACGAACTCAGTATCTCAGTTTTCTTAAGGCAACCTCTGTGATCTTGTTACCTCTAGTTACCTCGGGTTCAGTAACTAACCTATACGTAAACGTTTGGGGTTGTTTTTTCAATAGGTATATAAAGATTGGGGACAAAGAAATTGAATATCATCCTGATTTCCGCCTAATTCTGCACACGAAGCTGGCTAATCCTCACTACAAACCCGAGCTACAAGCTCAAACTACTCTCATTAACTTTACTGTTACACGTGAAGGCTTGGAAGACCAGTTATTGGCAAATGTCGTAGCCAAAGAAAGACCTGACTTGGAGGAAACAAAAGTGAGTGTTGCCAATAGAAAACAAGATGGCACTTAGAGACTACGTACCTTCGCAAGCAAACAAACAAACAGTAACAGACAAACAAACAAACAAACAAACAAACAAACAAACAAACAAACAAACAAACAAACAAACAAACAAACAAACAAACAAACAAACAAACAAACAAACAAACAAACAAACAAACAAACAAACAAACAAACAAACAAACAAACAAACAAACAAACAAACAAACAAACAAACAAACAAACAAACAAACAAACAAACAAACAAACAAACAAACAAACAAACAAACAAACAAACAAACAAACAAACAAACAAACAGTAACAGACAGGCAAACAAACAACAAACAAACAAACAAACAAACAAACAAACAAACAAACAAACAAACAAACAAACAAACAAACAAACAAACAAACAAACAAACAAACAAACAAACAAACAAACAGGACAGACAGACAGACAGACAGACAGACAGACAGACAGACAGACAGACAGACAGACAGACAGACAGACAGACAGACAGACAGACAGACAGACAGACAGACAGACAGACAGACAGACAGACAGACAGACAGACAGACAGACGGACACGGACGGACGGACGGACGGACGGACGGACGGACGGACGGACGGACGGACGGACGGACGGACGGACGGACGGACGGACGGACGGACGGACGGACGGACGGACGGACGGACGGACGGACGGACGGACGGACGGACGGACGGACGGACGGACGGACGGACGGACGGACGGACGGACGGACGGACGGACGGACGGACGGACGGACGGAACGAACGAACGAACGAACGAACGAACGAGCGAGCGAGCGAACGAACGAGACGAACGAGCGAACGAACGAACGAACGAACGAACGAACGAACGAACGAACGAACGAACGAACGAACGAACGAACGAGCGAGCGAGCGAGCGAGCGAGCGAGCGAGCGAGCGAGCGAGCGAACGAGCGAGCGAGCGAGCGAGCGAGCGAGCGAGCGAGCGAGCGAGCGAGCGAGCGAGCGAGCGAGCGAGCGAGCGAGCGAGCGAACGAACGCAACGAACGAACGAACGAACGAACGAACGAACGAACGAACGAGACGACGAACGAACGAACGAACGAACAGCGAGCGAGCGAGCGAGAACGAACGAACGAACGAACGAACGAACGAACGAACGAACGAACGAACGAACGAACGAACGAACGAACGAACGAACGAACGAACGAACAAACAAACAAACAAACAAACAAACAAACAAACAAACAAACAAACAAACAAACAAACAAACAAACAAACAAACAAACAAACAAACAAACAAACAAACAAACAAACAAACAAACAAACAAACAAACAAACAAACAAACAAACAAACAAACAAACAAACAAACAAACAAACAAACAAACAAACAAACAAACAAACAAACAAACAAACAAACAAACAAACAAACAAACAAACAAACAAACAAACAAACAAACAAACAAACAAACAAACAAACAAACAAACAAACAAACAAACAAACAAACAAACAAACAAACAAACAAACAAACAAACAAACAAACAAACAGTAACAGACAAACAAACGGACGGACGGACGGACGGGCGGACGAACGAACAAATGAACGGATGGACGGATGAACGAACGGACGAACGAACGAACGAACCGACGGACGGACGGACGGATGATTTTACTCGTCATATGGGAAACCCACTGACGATGGTAAAGGGTAAAATTGTGATTTGAATTAATGCTCCCATTTCTTTAACTAAACAGGCTAAACTTACAAGACAACAAAACGAATTCACCGTTAAATTGAAAGAACTCGAAGATTCTCTGTTGTCTCGTCTGTCTGCTGCGGGTGGTAATTTCCTGGGTGACACGGCTTTGGTGGAGAACTTGGAAACGACGAAGCGAACTGCGGCAGAGATCGAAGTCCAAGTAGCAGAAGCTAAGATTACTGAGATTAAAATTAACGAGGCTCGAGAGCAGTATCGACCTGCTGCTGCAAGATCTTCATTGATGTACTTTATTTTGAATGATCTTAACAAAATTAATCCTATTTACCAGTTTTCACTAAAGGTATGGGGTTGGAGCTAATGTTGACGTCGGTTTGGCGGTTAGCGTTGTTCTTGTTGTTGTTGCTGGTGGTGGTGGTGGTAGTACTGTAGTGGTGGTGTTGGTGGTAGTGGTAGTACCGTGGTGGTGGTGGTGGTGGTGGTGGTGGTAGTGGTTGTGATAATGCTGTTGTTTGTGGTGGTGCTGGTGGTTGTAGTAGTAGTGTTGTAGTAGTGTTGTAGTAGTGTTGTTGTTGCTACTGTTGTTGTTGCTACTGTTGTTGTTTTTGCAATAATTTAATTTTACGACTTTTTTCCAGGCGTTCAATGTAGTATTCCAGAAAGCTATCGAACGTGCCGAGCCAAACCAAGAAATCAAGATTCGTGTAGAGAACCTTATCGACTGTATTACTTACTCTGTGTTTATCTACACCACTCGAGGTCTTTTTGAAGCTGATAAACTTACCTTCTCGGCTCAAGTTGCCTTTCAGGTATGTGAATTCTTAGAAATTCTTAGTGGTGGCGATGATGGTGGTGGTGGTGGTAGTGGTGATGGTGACGGCGATGGTGGTGATGGTGGTAGTGGTGATTGTGGCGGTGATGTTGGTGATGGTGGTGGTTGTGGTGGTGATAATGATTGTGATGCTGGTGGTGGTTGTGGTGCATGATGGTGATATTTATTGTTTTTCTGTTTCTAGATATTATTGATGAGAAAGGAGATCAATCCTCCTGAATTGGATTTCTTGCTACGTTTCCCAGCTGCTGTTAATGTTTCAAGTCCTGTTGATTTTCTTTCTAACCACTCGTGGGGTGGTATCAAAGTAAGTCATGTGTCACAGACAGACAGACAGACAGACAGACAGACAGACAGACAGACAGACAGACAGACAGACAGACAGACAGACAGACAGACAGACAGACAGACAGACAGACAGACAGACAGACAGGCAAGCAAGCAAGCAGGCACATACACAGACAAGGAAAATATGGAGGCCAAAATGCATGTATTGATATAGCTATAGTTGGTCCGCGGTTGGTTAACGAAGGAATCAAAACACATTTCTAGGCCCTTAGCAGTATGGAGGAATTCCGGAATTTAGACAGAGACATTGAAGGTTCTGCAAAGAGGTGGAAAAAATTCGTGGAAAGCGAATGTCCCGAGAAAGAGAAATTCCCGCAGGAATGGAAGAACAAAACAGCATTGCAAAAACTTTGTATGATGAGAGCGTTGAGAGCTGACCGAATGACTTACGCTGTGAGGTAAGTTAAAACACGTACTGAAAATATTTTAAATAGCTTAAAAAACGACCCATTCGTTAGTTCATTGGCATAGTAATTTTGAGTCAAGAAAATGAAAGCTAAAGATTTATGTAAACCAGGAGATTTGTTTATCATGAATTATTAATGATTTTCCAACTGTGATTAAATGTCTTTGTTTTGTGATGTATAGAAACTTCATTGAAGAAAAACTTGGCAATAAATACGTTGAAAACAGAACAATTGAATTTGCGAAATCCTACGAAGAGACAGGTCCTGGCACACCAGTGTTCTTTATCTTGTCTCCTGGTGTTGATCCGTTAAAGGACGTTGAAGCTCTTGGAAGGAAATTGGGATTTACAATGGATAACTTAAACTTCCATAACGTCTCTCTTGGACAGGTTTGTTCAATTCTTTTACTACTAAAGTTGTCTTTTATTATTTACTCTGGCTAACATCAGGCGATTTTACTCGCCAAAGGGAGAATTTTTACTTTGCTGTCCTTTTGAAATATGTTTCAGTTGTTTGCGCTGTACAAACTGCCGTTAAATTCAGAAGCTCTGAGCTCCAGACGGGACTCCAGAGCTTCAGAGTTTTGTGAGTAAAGGTGGCTACATACAGTTTCTTGATACAAGTTTGAGAGTCCAAAACACGTGATTAAACAATTCGGGAAAATAATAAAACTAAATGTTATGCATAGTTAAACAGTCTGACAATCAAAAACTGTTACCAAATAAATACCAACAGTTGTTGCTATGGCAACAATGACGTTTCAAAATGGCTGCCAATTACCCTTCAAACCAATTTAATTCGAAAGAAACTTTGGTGACCCCCAATTATTTTTTTTCATTAAAACTTTTCTTGAAGTATGATTGATCAATTAGCCGATTAAAAAAAATTCTGTAGAACGAATAATTTTTTTTCCTGAAAAATCATGTTTGTTAATTTTTAAAAAATTTGGTTCTACAGAAGTTTTTTTAAATCAGCCAATTGATCACTCTTACTTCAAGAAAAGTTTTAATGGGAAAAAGATTGGGGGTCACGAAAGTTTTTTTCGAATTAAATTAGTTTAAAGGGTAATTGGCAGCCATTTTGAAAAGTCATTTTTGGCATAGCAACAACTGTTGCTATTTATTTGGTAACAGTTTTTGATTGTCAGACTGTTTAACCATGGATAACATTTAGTTTTATTCTTTTTCCGAATTGTTCAATTACGTGTTTTGGACTCTCATCTCAAACTTGCATTTCCCATTTTTCAAGAAACTGTACGGAGCCACCTTAAACTACTTAGGACGACTTGTACAGCGAAAACAACTAAAATTTTAACAACTTCAAGCTGAAAACACTTTGACTAACCTTAAAAAACCTATGAAGTGTACTAACCAAGATATTTTTCTTTACCCGGTTCAATAATATACACTTAGTGTCTGCCCCCGAGGGAAACAGTTTTGTTTTTTCCGAGAGTCTTGATATTTCCCGAGACGAAGTCGAGGGAAACATCAAGACTCATGGGGCAAAAAAAACTAGCTGTTTCCCGAGGGATCAGACATTAAGTGTTTTGTTATATATATATATATATATATATATATATATATATATATATATATATATATATATATATATATAGCTTGAGCTTCTAGACATTGAAATTTAACTGAGGGCATGTGACCACAAACCAACCAATGACAGTCATCGTTGCATCCAGTGAAACTCTAGCAATATAACAATAGCTGAGAATCTGTATATGTATTTTCTTTTAGGGTCAAGAAATTGTGGCTGAGCAAGCTCTTCAATTAGCGGCAAAAGAAGGACACTGGGTCGTTCTCCAGGTACGGTTATCAACCCCCCATCATAATCAAGAATAGATATCACGTGATTCTGACGTCAGTGATCAATAGAATCACGAATTGTATATACATTGTGTACATCAGTTTTATTATACAGTGTGAATTATATTGTGATTTTTTGTATGTTTAGAATATTCATCTGGTAGCCAAGTGGTTATCAACATTGGAGAAAACTCTTGAGGCTTACAGCGAGGGAAGCCATGACAACTACCGCGTGTACATGTCGGCTGAGCCTGCAGGCTCACCCGATAGTCACATCATACCACAAGGAATACTGGAGTCTTCAATCAAAATTACCAACGAACCTCCAACTGGCATGTTGGCTAACCTTCATAAATCTCTGGACAACTTTAATCAGGTGCCTTGATCACTCCCATCACCATCACCATCATCATCATTATCACGATAATCATCGCCGTCACCACCACCACAATCATCACTCCCACCATTAGCCCTACCATTACCACCAACACCACGATCACCATCGATATCATTACCGCCACGATCATCTTCTCACTACCACTACTACCATCACCCATATCATCACCACCGCCACTACCATTACCACCACCATCACACCCAGCATCACCCCACCATCGATCATCATCCAACTATTTATAAAACATTACTTATTCTCTGTAAGTTACGAAATGTTTCTTTTTTCTCCTCAGGATACACTTGAGATGTGTGCTCGTGAAAATGAATTCAAGAGCATATTATTTTCCTTGTGTTACTTCCACGCCGTAGTCGCAGAAAGAAGAAAGTTTGGTCCACAAGGCTGGAATCGTTCGTATCCTTTCAATACTGGTGACTTGACGATCAGTGTCAATGTACTTTACAACTATCTTGAAGCTAATGCTAAGGTAAAATATTTTGCCTCCAAATATTGACAGCATAGCGTAATTGAGGGCCACGGAGTTATCAGTAATTTATACTGTCAAGTGTTAACCTCTTTAAATAAAGTCTACAATACAATACAATACAATACAATACAATACAATACAATACAATACAATACAATACAATACAATACAATACAATACCAAAAAAATCTTATAAATTGGACACCTTTAAAAATTAGAAGGCATAAACATCGTTGTATCTTTATTTTTGAATGTATTAATGGACTAATTGATTAAATTTTAAACTAACCGCAAATAGCAGCATTCATAGAATACAATACAATACAATACAATACAATACAATACAATACAATACAATACAATACAATACAATACAATACAATACAATACAATACAATACAATACAATACAAAAAAAAACTTATAAACTGGACACCTTCAAAAATTAGAAGGCATAAACATCGTTGTACCTTTATTTTTGAATGTATTAATAGACTAATTGTTCAATTTTAAACTAACCGCAAATAGCAGCATTCATAGTTATAACACAAGAGTAAGCAACAACATACATCTATCAAAAGCCAAAACAAACTGGGGCAAACAAAAACGAACCTACCAAGCTGCAAAGGACTTCAACGATCTAGATATCATGACTAAAAACGCTGATTCTCTACATAGTAAATACAGTTTTCGCCGATGGTGACGGGTTCAGCCATTTTGCATAGCTTTTGTATTTCAGTAGAACGGATGAGGCTGAGCTCGGCATTGGTGGTGGAGCCAAGGGTGACGCGTTCTGTAATTGTTGAAGGAGTCTATATTCGTTTTTGCGGATACTGGTTGCTAAACCATATCCGATATGTCATAAGCGCGGTTGTGTGTTTGTGTGTACGAATGTTTTCATCAATCACGTGATCAACGCAAACGACCAATAGCGGATCCGAATCAGCATACTTCAGATGTCCGAAGGGTTTATGAACGTGTACTAGAACAATGAATGGAAGATAGAAAGTTGAGTTTTGTTTCAGGTAATGAACATTTGCGCGCTATCACAAGACGCCAAGAAATATATGACAAGTCGACAGCTGACAGTGGGCTACTGTCAGCTGTCGACTTGTCATATATTTCTTGGCGTCTTGTCGACTTGTAAATTTGAACGGTTTTGAGAATTTTTGCGGATTGTCTGGTTTCGAAACAATATGTATTCAGCATTTTAATACATTTTTATGTACATATGTACTGTTGTTTTATACTATAAATACAAGCCAATACTTTCTCGTGTTCATCTCAGCATCACGTAATCAAACGGCCGGCATACAAGGTGTTTATACTCTAATAATTCCGGAACGCGTTTCGACTTTGTCGCCTAAACGACAAGCTTTCCAAGGACGAAGAAACAGTGTCAGCGCTTGTTTGGCTTCGGATTAAAGATCTTTCTGAAATCTGAATGCCCTTTTAATTATTAAATGTTTGAAGTGTTTACGTATTAGGCGCTCGGGCAAGATGTTTTAGCTATAGGTTTACACGCAGAAATCCACCGTGCTTGGCACTGTTTGTGTTACATGTAGACATATTCAATAGTTATTCAAAAAACTCGTTGAACATTGATTTATTGAGACGCATCAATGCATATGTTACCAGAGTCTTAAACATAGACATATAAAACATATAAAACCTAAAAATATCATATTCTCTAACAATGCGATTAGCGTTAGCGTTTCCTGTTTTTGCCGATTTACCAACTATGATTTACCTAACCTTACCGTGTGTTCAAACCTTTTAGTATAGGGGTTAGAGATTGCCAGATTGGAGTTAATCGTTAGAAGTTAACGATTATTGTTATTTCTATAGGTGAGACGTAACAGTACATGTTGAAGGGTGTAGTCAATTTATAACGTTTTTGCTCAGACAAGAGTGTTAAACAGTTCGAATCAATATTTCTGAAACCTGAATAGCCTTTGAATTAATGTTTGAAGTGTTAAAATGATAAGCGCTGGGCCGAGATGTTTAACTATAATTCACAAGCAGAAATTTTCAGGCTGTTCTCTGCGCCGGCTCTAATGCTTTAATTCGAATATACGTGTTGCATGATCACACGCTTATTGTGTTGAGTTCTAACATTACACTCGAGCGTAATTAAAGCTATAAGATTAGAACGAAAGCGATATATTATCACATTCTTTTAACAATGCGATTGGCGATCGATCGGGTTTCCTGTTTTTCCCAATTTACCGATAAAATTGTCATTTTAAGATTAGAGCTAAGAATAGGATTGGGGCCGGGTTTGAGTTGGGGATTGGGTTGGAGTTTAAGTAAGGGCTAGAATTAAGCATTATTGTTAAGTTATTGAGGACATTTAAAAATTAGTAGTAATCATATGCTAATATGTCGCAAGGTTATCAAGCATTTTCAGTATGTTTTAATGAACAATTTACGTTGTTCAATCATTATCTGTAGGCCAAATAAATACCAGTATCCGCATGTACGCATTGCGTACCTATTTTTTTGTATACGTTGTATTGTTATTGTGTTGTACTTTGTGTGTATTATTTGACATTGTATTGTTACTTTATTGTACGTCACTTTTGAAGGAACCCACTGAAATACACTTGAGTGATGTTTATATCCTGAATAAATACCATTATCAAACTTCGGATAATAACCACTTCCCTTTTCAATAATAATAATAATAATAATAATAATAATAATAATAATAATAATAATAATAATAAGTAATAACATGACTTGAGGGAAATTAGCGATTAAATTTCCCATAGCCGAGGGAAACTTTTACAAATCTTCCCGAGGCAAAGGGGAAATTTAATCGCTAATTTCCCTAAAAGTAATGGTACTAGTTTGTAATATTATGATCGCCGAGGAAAACTTTGAGAATCTTACCAACAGGAAATTTATACGGTTGATCAGAGAAGTTGCATCTAATTTTCCCGTGCATGTTGATGAGGGAAAATATATGCTAGCGGGAAATTTAGAAGAAGACAAAGGATTTCTTTGTCTTCTAAGTTTCTCTCATCAACATGCACGGGAAAATTAGAAGACAAAGGAAAAATTCCCTCTTGCATGAGCAATGAGGGAAATACGAGGTTTACATTCCCTCGGAGAACAAAATAATCCGAAGCGATCATGGTATTAAAATAATAATAATAACTAGAAATACATGAATGCAACAACCCCTCGCCCACTTTTATCAAATGCTTTTTTGAAACCCACCCACCCACCCACCCACCTACCCTGATTAAAATAAGCACACCTGATATACAGCCAATATAAAAACAAACAGATCGATATAAAAACAAATGATAATCCTCAAGATAATTCTATAATTTATGAATAAGATGACTAAACTGATTTAACATTTCAAAGCAAAACCTAGATTTCATTATTAAATTCTGGTTGTATACAAAATATTTTTTAGGAGGTTTCAAAAGAGATTATTTTTAACAAGCTTTAAATGGCTTCCCTATGCATACATGTTTTGCAAAGGCAGAATTAAATGTCAACAGCTCAAAAATTACATTTATAATAGAGTCCGGGATAAAAACAATTCAGTAGAATCGGATTCTAGAAAGAAGTATTAAACAGACAACGTTTCGGTCGAAGATTTGGAAATACGGCTAAGAAAATTGCCAAAGCCCACGAGTATTTAATAACAAAAGGTGATTGCAATGCAATAAAAACATCACGTCTACATAAGCTTATAAAGGTAGTGTTTTAAGTTAGCTTTAGTTAAGCTGATTTATGGTTTGGACGAGCAAAGGGAAAGCACGAAAACGTGAAGCACTATATTGTTTAGGTTAAGCGAAAACTTGAAAACAACAAGAATCCTACCGTTAACTTTTGACCACGGAGTCACTGTAATTCAGATCGAGTTTTTGTTTACCATACGTCGTTTGGTTTCTTAAAGTTCTCTGGTTTCTCTTCAAGATATATTAAACAGGTTGTTTGTATCCTTCTTTTCTTCGTGCTCCATTTCGTTTAAATAAACGAAAGCAAAATACTATCTTATTTCATCTTATTTGCTTGAGAGTTTATAGTTTTCTTCATCGCTAGTCACCAGGGCCCAACAATTCTTACCGCGTGACACCGTACCAAACATATATATAAATATATATATATATATATATATATATATATATATATATATATATATATATATATATATATAAACTATTTCCCAGATTTCGTCTCCCTCGCTTTTTCTACACGCGTGTAAAATGGACTCCACGCGTGTCGAGATTAGCACCCTCACCGGGCTCCGGGCCTTCGGCCCGTCGCCCGGCTCGGGGATAATAATAATAATAATAATAATAATAATTAATGTATTGTAATTTTCTTTCAGGTGCCTTGGACAGATCTACGCTATTTGTTTGGTGAGATTATGTATGGTGGGCATATCACAGATGATTGGGATAGAAGATTATGTCGTACCTACCTTGAAGAGTACATGAAACCAGAAATGGTGAGATTAATGTTCTGGCGAGTTCAACCCACTTTGTCTTAAAACTAAAAACTAGAAATACATGAATGCAACAACCCCTCGCCCGCTTTTATGAAACACCACCACCACCCACCCTGATTTAAAATAAGCACTCCTGATATACAACCAATATAACAACAAACAGAATTTAAAACAAATGATAATCCTCGAGATAATTATAGAATTTATGGATAGGATGACTAACTGATTTAATGAAAGTTGAACATATCAAAGCAAAACTTAGATCTAGGATTCAAAAGGGATTATTTTTAGCAAGCACTTAAATGGCCTATTCCTTCCCTGTGTGGCTATAATGTATACATTTTTTGCAAAGGCAGAATTAAAAGTTAACAGCTCAAAATTACATTTATAATAGAGTCTGAGATAAAAACAATTCAGTAGAATTGGATCCCAGAAAGAAGTATTAAACAGACCACGTTTCAGTTGAAAATTTGTAAATACCGCTAAAAAAATCGCCAAAGCCCATGCAAAGTCAATGAATAACGTCAACATAAGCTTATAAAGGAAGTGTTTTAAGTTAGCCTTAGTTAAGCTGACTTATGGTTTGGACGAGCAAAGGGAAAGCACGAAAACGTGAAGCTGATATTGTTTAGGTTATTAAGACAACAAGAATCCTACCGTTTATAACTTTAAAATGATTTTACCACTGAGTGACCACAGCCACTGCAATTCAGATCGAGTTTTGTTTACCATACGGCGTTTGGTTTCTTCAGGTTCTCTGGTTTCACTTCAAGATATATTAAACAGGCTGTTTGTATCCTTTTCTTCGTTGTTCTCTTTATTATTTAAGTAGAACAGGCTCCATTTCGGTGAACGAAAGCAAAATACTGACAGATTTAATAGTTTTCTTCGTCGCTAGTCACCAGTGTCCAACTATTCTTACCGCGTGACACCGTACCAAACATAACACCGCTGCCAAACGTTTGCGCATGCGTGAATTCGCTGAGTAAACATTGCAAGAGAAGTGGGAACTAGCCGTGGCGACAACAACCAGACAGTGAAGACTAAGTAAGACTCGACTATTCATTTGTGTTTTAAAAAAAGGGTAAAGAAAATTACGAACGGGTAAATTCAGAATATGTTACAATATTGACAAAGTAGCCATGCACAAATTACCTACCTTATCTTTTTGGTAGTATGCTTATAATTTTAACTTTTGTGTCGGATTCTTGGACAAGTCCAAATATTTCAGTGTTTTCCCGTTCTTTTTCTGAGGACGAGCCTCGAACGCGCTCGGACGTCGCACATGCGCAAAACGTTTGGCAGCGGTGTTACCAAACATATATATAAATAAATAAATAAACTATTTCCCAGACTTCGTCTCCCTCGCTTTTTCTACACGCGTGTAAAATGGACTCCACGCGTGTCGAGATTAGCACCCTCACCGGGCTCCGGGCCTTGGGCCCGTCGCCCGGCTCGGAGATCATTTTTTAACCCTTTCCAGGACGCTTTGCCATGACGAGTAAAAAGGTCTGGCGTTAGACAAAGTAAAAAGATAAAGTTGTCCAACAACAATGCGAATGAAAGGCTTGGCACTTTGTTTGTGATAAAATTTAGGGATCGCTAATTACCCAAAACTAAACCGTGACTTTATTTCAAAATTCGCTCTTTAGTCAGTGCCGGATTAAGGTTGCGCGGGTCCCGTAGCAAATGAAAAGTGCGAGGTCTTATATTACGTATGTCAATTGTCAATGGCATGTCGCCATTTAAACTCTTTTTCATTTCATATGACTCATATCTATAATGTAGACTACAGGGGCGCAACTAGAAAATTTCGAGGCCAGGGGCAAAAAAAGGGCGAAGTCGTTTAGTATTCTAAACAATTTGGGATACTAGATATCCTCGTTATGCTTCTTCGAGAACACTCAACCACAACCACAATAACAATCAGTGCCATAGCAAGGTGTCAAAAAGTGGGTGAGGGGCGGCAGTAGTGGCAATTAGTGACCCTATTTGTAGGGGGGTCCGGGAGTTCTCCCCCAGAAATTTTTGAAATCTAGACCTCGAGCATAGGGCGCCCATGCTAGCGTGCAAATATTAAAACAGCGAAGATAGAGGGCCTGGGACTAGGCTGAAGTTTTCTATTATAAACCTCTCTCCTCCGCAGAGGATTATTAATTATTCTGGTTAGTCGCAGGCGCGTGGGCGATCGTAATTCCCTGCGCGTCTTCTCCCTTGCCCGTACGCCTTCGCTTCCGGGCCTCTGTGGAGGAGAGATATTGTAAACTAAAGTTACCACAACATGTGTGAAATATACGGTCACCACGTAGAGTGGGTATCTCCCCAAAATAAAAATTATGGGAAAATGGGATCATCAGGTTCGTTGCCAACTTGACATGCTAGTTGGAGCAATAAACACGATTGTCAATTTTTTTTTTTCATTTGTTTTTCTAGCTTGAAGGTGAGCTCAATCTCGCTCCTAGTTTCCCAGTTCCTGCTAACAGTGACTACAAGGGTTATCATCAGTACATTGACGATGTTCTACCGCCCGAGAGCCCCTACCTCTATGGCTTACATCCGAACGCTGAGATTGGATTCTTGACGGCGACTTCCGACAATCTGTTTAAGACTGTGTTGGAGATGCAACCACGTGATAGTGCAGGTGGTGATGGCGGCGGAGGGACTCGTGAAGAGAAGGTATATACTGTGTGCATTAGTAGCCTGCGAACAGACTGTCCTTTGAGGGGGTGGGGGGACTCACAGATGTAATGTGTCTTTAAAGTGGCACTATGGTGAAGAAATCGTCAGTCTTTTTTTATCTTATCATAAAGTAAATTTAAAATGAGGATGAACGACGTTTGTGGTTTGCAAATATCTCATCTAGTTCAAGAGATATTCACGTTTTTAAAATATGCAAATTATATGGCTGATGACGTCACGAGCGAAATGGAAATCGTAAAATTAGGAATATCTCTAGAAATAAACAATAGAAAGTGCTCAAATTTTGCATGCTTATAATATTAAATAAAATACGTGTCACTGTGGAACTTTAGTTGTTTTCGTGGAAACTGCTGGTTCCTGGCCTCCTCCAATGATAAAATTAAATTTGCTTATTTATCAGCAATCAAGTAGCGTTTACCGTCCAGCGACAAAAAGTGAACATTAGAGCTTATGTAGGCATTGTAATTCAAACGTTTAAATCTTTCTATTTTAAACAATGAGGCAAAAGTGATAACTCCCTTTTTAAGGTTTAGAGTAACCTGAGAGCATGCGCTTACCATGGCAATCACGAAAGTTCCACAGTGAGAAGTGTATTTTATTGGGTACTATGAGCATACAAAGTTAAGCACGTTCGATTGTTTATTTCCAGAGATATTCCTTATTTTACGATTTTTATTTCGCTCGTTTGGAGTAGATGACGTCATCAGCCATATAATTTGCATATTTCCAAAATGTGAATATCTCTTGAACGAGATGAGATATTGACAAACCACAAACGCCGTTCATCCTCATTTTAAATGTACTTTATGATATGATCAAAAAAGACTGACGATTTTTTCCATCCTAGTGCCACTTTAAAGTGCCCATGAAATGAAATTTTTTTATTGCTTCATTTGAAAGAGCGTCAAAAAGTAGGACAATATGCAGTTTACCGATCCTTGATATCTTTTATAGTTCCAGAGTTATGAAGATTTAAAGGTGTCAAAATGAAGAAAAAATATGACACAAACAAATCGCTGATTCTGCGCAAATTGTGACGTCATGTGGTTTGCATGTTAATTTGGTGAATGTTTAAATGAACTATAAGCTCAGTTACTGTGTGTCAGAATTAAATGAACCTTTGCACACATATAGTGCAAGATGAAACACAGTTGATAATGTCACGAATTTTTTTGTTAAGGTTACACTGTTGTACCCAGGCCCCGTGCACGGATTTTATAAAACACCATGTATTTATCTCTGTGGGCATAATTTTCAAATTATAGTATAAACGTATTTTAGGCATGCATAGGTATGACAAGCACTTGTCTGATATTATTTTATCCTTATCAGGACAGAGAAGATGGTTTATGTATAAAATCCGTGCAAGGGGCCTGGGTACAACAGTGTTACCGTGACAACAAAATTGGTGATATTACCAACTGTGTTTCATCTTGCACTATATGTGTGCAAAGGTTCATTTGATTCTGACACAGAGTAACTGAGCTATAGTTCATTTAAACATTCACCAAATTAACATGCAAACCACATGACGTCACAATTTGCACTGAATCAGTAATTTGTTTCTGCCATATTTTTTCTTCATTTTGACATCTTTAAATCTTTATAACTCTGGAACTATAAAAGATATCAAGGAACGGTAAACTGCATATTGTCCTCCTTTTTATGCTCTTTCAAATGAAGCAATAAAAAAATTAATTTCATAGGCACTTCAAGAGATGGTGGTTAGTGATGAGCAGTTGTATATATATGTACTGGTCATCAGAAGGTTACAGGTTCCATCCTTGTCTTGGTCTCAGAAACGTTCTCTGAGTATTTGAGCTTGAAGATTTTACTTACTTGTTGCATTAGGTAAAGCAAGTTCTTGACGAAATTGTCGAAAAGTTACCAGAAGATTTCAATGTACAAGAAATGATGGCTCGTTGTGAAGACCGAAGTCCTTATGTGGTTGTCGCTTTTCAAGAATGTGAACGAATGAGTATGCTGACCAGTGAAATGAGACGAACTCTCAAGGAGCTGGATCTGGGGTTAAAGGTAAATCATAACTATAGTGATACCATGATCGCCTCGGATTCTTTTTCGGGAAATTTAATCACTAATTTCCTTCAAGTCATGTTATTACTTATAAGTGTAACCATTACCATGACCAGGATTTAGACCATGACCATGACCATGCATGACCATTACCATGACCATTACCACGACCATGGCTAATTATTCTTTTTGTGTTAGGGTGAGTTGACGATCACTGCAGATATGGAGGACCTATCGAATGCCTTGTTCTTTGATCACGTGCCAAGCTCGTGGGAACGGCGTGCTTACCCCTCGATGGCTACACTAGCTGCGTGGTTTTCAGACTTGCTTCTACGTATCAAAGAACTGGAGGGTTGGACGTCAGATTTCTGCTTGCCAAATGTCGTGTGGTTATCAGGATTCTTCAACCCACAGTCTTTCCTGACAGCCATTGAACAATCGATGGCGCGAAAGAACGAATGGCCACTGGACAAAATGACGCTCTCTGTTGACGTCACGAAGAAGAACAAAGAGGACTTCAACAGTCCTCCGCGAGAAGGTTCTTATGTGCACGGCTTGTTCATGGAGGGAGCCCGCTGGGATATACAGACGGGTATGATCGCAGACTCGAGATTAAAAGAACTTACTCCTAATATGCCTGTGGTCTTTATCAAAGCTATACCTGTTGATAAACAAGAGACGAAGAACGTTTACGAATGTCCAGTTTACAAAACACGACAACGAGGACCCACTTATGTTTGGAACTTCTTCTTAAAAACCAAAGAAAATCCAGCCAAGTGGACACTGGCTGGCGTTGCCCTGTTGTTGAGCGCGTGAGGTATCCCATTTTTTTAAGAAAACAGAAAAAAATGGGGGGAAAAGGAATAAGCAAATAGATTAAAAATACAAAAAAAAAAGTGATGAAAAAGTGCTTATTGGATGAATGTTTAAAACATTTCTAAAATAACCATTGTCAGTAAAAACTTAGATTCGTTATCTGTGGTTGCTTTTTTAAGTGTGTATTTTGTTTCTACACATGGCTTAGAGTATACCTTTGTTAACTTATTTTTTAACCTGAGATTTTAATCTCATACCAGTGACAATTTTCAGTCAAACGAGAGAAAAAAAGAAACACTGTAATATATTGTTCGGGTGATGTATTTATTTAATAGATTATACTTTAAAAAAATGTTTGCTCTGTTTGTTTGTCAGTTATCTAAAACAATTAGATTATCTTTATCAACTTTCGCCCCAAAGCGAGTAATCTCCATCTAATATAAGCTACAATCTTGGACAATAATGTTGTAACACCCCCTCCCCCCGATTCAATGTTGACCGAAATGAAACAATGTTGGAATGGAGTTTCATATAACAACATTGAATCGGGGGGAGGGGTTGACTGTTACAACTATTATTGTCCAAGATTGTCTAAGACCCAATTTTCCTAATTTTGATAAAACAACTAGTTTTTTTATGTTACGGTAGTGATACAGCATTAAAAGATTAGTTTGCATCAAATTTTCAATATAGAGTATTAAATACCCTCCGTAGTTTGGACATCCAAATTATAAATAACATAATCTCTACCATGGGCAAAAGAATAACAAATATTAAGGAAAGGAAAGGCCAGAGATTGAAGTATTGACATGTAGAGTAACACTAAGACGATTGGACATTAAACTATATCTTAAAATTATGTCGGTATTCATTGTGTTTTTATAATTTATATAATAAATAGTTATCTGAACCATTCACCAACGGTCTACCACGGTCTACCACGGTCTACCACTACAATATAACAAAATTAATATACATGTAAATCCCTTTGAAACCCATGGTAGACCGTGGTAGACCGTGGTAGACCGTTGCATAAGGCGGTATATAGTTGCGCAGGGGAAATTAAACGAACTGCTTATGAATAAATGTGGCTTTACAAACATTCTATAAAAGACGCTTAAGCTTTACACTTATTTATTGAATGATTTCAACCTCTTCCAGATTTCGCTTCGTCTAAACCGCGTGCGGCAATACGATAATTTCTCAAATTTCACCGACAAAGTAGCGGCGGGTCTTCTTAGTTTTTGAAGCTTATTAATCTTAATAGAAAAATAATTATATTCCATTAACAATTCATTGATAGTATTAGCTGGGGAAATAATTTTTAAACTTAAATAAAACGTTCTATTATGAAATGAAATACACCGTACGTGCTTAGTTTTCCCCAATCATCCGACAATGTCAGATGTAGATTCAGTAAAGCGGGCTCGGATATCAATCACCCAACGGCTGAAATATGAGCGTCATCTCTAAACAATAGTAATATTATTAATACATCTCTCTTTCAACAGTTATCCTATCCAAGTTACCAACTCTCACACTTTCTCTCGCAATACTAGTGACGTAGATATTATTGAGTGACAAAGAAAGGGCTTCAGGCAGAGAAATATGGCGGAGAAGCGTGCCTAGTAGAGCGCAATCTATACATTTTTAAATGCAAATATCTTTCTACTAATTGCAAGAAACAGTCTCAAACTTCACCATTGTTTATTGACTTTAATTTACAAATAGAAGTCATATTTTAGCTGTATTTTATACAATATTAAGAAAAATCAGTCAAGGACAATCTTGGACAATAATGTTGTAACACCCCCTCCCCCCGATTCAATGTTGACCGAAATGAAACAATGTTGGAATGGAGTTTCATATAACAACATTGAATCGGGGGGAGGGGTTGACTGTTACAACTATTATTGTCCAAGATTGTAGTTTGAAGTCTCGTCTGCCCATCAAAATTCCGCGTTGTGCGTCGAGATAAAACTTATATCAATTCATAACATCAGGCTGGGAAATTCAGTATAATGAATTTAGAAGTGTAAATAAAAATGCAAATGAATCCTGTGGCCTTAGCCTGATGTTATCGATTGAAATAAGTTTTATTCCGACGCAGAACGCGTCATTTTGATGCGCAGACAAGATTACGAATTGACTTGCTGATAAAAAAGTTGAAAATGACTCTTTCTCTGTGTTCTAATTGGCAAGTTGCCAGCTCCGCTTTATAATCTTGAATTACTGTTGTTCTTGTAAATGATGACGTCATGCACTCGCCAAGATTCGCTTTGAAATATTCTCAAGGTATTTATACATTAATTCTTTGAAAGTTTTCATGGCGATAATGTAATATAAATAAATTTTGTGGAAACACCACGTAAAATATTTCTTTGCTAAGCTTTTGGCCTGTTGACTCAGGCCTTCATCAGAGCAATGACAACAAGATGTTGGCTCACGTCATTTATAAACCAAGCAACTGATCAATTAAATCACCTAAGAATACATGAGTGACAAGTTAGCCATGATTGGAAACAATGGGGAACCTATTGCTGCTCCAGTCGTTTGTTCGAAAATCTGTTCCGCCATTGAAAAAATAAGTTGAATTTAGGCACAGCGTTAACAGTTCATAGCCCTGATCTGCAGAAAGATTCGTTCTTGTAACGAGCGTTTTATCTAGAAGTAATAAAAGTAGCGTGCTGCGTAGGCAGTGTAGAAACAACAATCGAAATATAGTAAGGTTAGATATACTGCCGAAACAGAGAACGTAGGAGTCTAACGTTTCGAGCGAAAGCCCTTCGTCAGAGAGAAACGTAAAGAGTGTAAACAAACAATGAGCTTATATACGAAAGGTAATTGTGTGACCAAAAATAAGCCAATCAGGTAAAAATGACAACCAGACACAGTGCTAAAAAGCGGTGCCCTGTGGCGTTCAAAATATCGCGTTAAAAAAAGTCGCGTCAAAAATATACTATTGGTTCCTAACGAACGAACTCGCACACAGAATATAAATCGTTTGAAAGTTAGCTACGCCCGCACGCCAACTTTCAGGGCACCGCAATAACAAATTGATAATGAGATGCGAAAAATTAGACCATCAAATCAAAATCACAATAATAAATCGATAATGAGATGCGAAAGACATTTGCTATTCATACCGTCGATAAGCAAGAAGGAGGGGGTGTAAAAAGGATGAGCGAGAGTAAAAATAGATAAATATGTAAAGTGAAAACGCTGTTTATGTCTGCTCTTGCTAAACAGAAACAATGTCTTCAGAGGTGTTAAATAAAAGAAAAACGTTCGTTGAGTCCGTGAGGATGAATGGTACCAATTTTGAAAATGAGACGCTTTTCTCGTCTTGCGGCTGACATTACCGCCAGAAATGGGTGAGATGGCACAAACTTGCATGTGCGAAATACAATGGTTGGCACTATTAAAATGTCGGGCAACAGGCTTGTCAACGTCATTGTTCCTCACAGAACGAAGATGTTCAAGCAAGAAAAAGTACCCACTGGTGCCAATAGATTTTTTCTAAGGGCACTACGCACTAACCCTCACGAATATTTTTATTACGCCGAAAAGAGATTAAAGGATTGTCGGTGAAAATAGCTGACGTTTCAGGATCATTCTTTTCGGCGTAATAAAAATATTCGTGATGGTTTAGTGCGTAGTGCCCTTAGAAAAAATCTATTGGCACCAGCGGGTACTTTTTCTTGCTCCCATACCCGTTGTTACACGTGTTCCGCTCCTAACTCCGCTACATGTATTTTGAGATCTAAATCTAATTTTGTTATTCAGCATAATTTTACTTGCATCTCTTCCAACATCATTTACTGTATTTCTTGCAATAAATGTTGCATGCTTTACATCGGTGAAACTGGCAGACGTTTATCTGACAGGTTTGCTGAACATCTTCGTTCTGTGAGGAACAATGACGTTGACAAGCCTGTTGCCCGACATTTTAATAGTGCCAACCATTGTATTTCGCACATGCAAGTTTGTGCCATCTCACCCATTTCTGGCGGTAATGTCAGCCGCAAAAGACTAGGAAAGCGTCTCATTTTTAAAATTGGTACCATTCATCCTCACGGACTCAACGAACGTTTTTCTTTTATTTAACACCTCTGAAGACATTGTTTCTGTTTAGCAAGAGCGGACATAAACAGCGTTTTCACTTTACATATTTATCTATTTTTACTCTCGCTCATCTTTTTTACACCCCTTCCTTCTTGCTCATCGACGGTATGAATAGCAAATGTCGTTCGCTTCTCATTATCGATTTATTATTGTTATTCTGATCTGATTGGCCAATTTTTCTCATCTCATTATCAATTTATTATTGTCATTTTTATCTGATTGGCTTATTTTTGGTCACATGATTACCTTTCGTATATAAGCTCATTGTTTGTTTACACTCTTTACGTTTCTCTCTGACGAAGGGCCTTCGCTCGAAACGTTAGACTCCTACGTTCTCTGTTTCGGCAGTATATCTTATCTAGAAGTAGTCTTTCTTTTGCAATCAGGCACGCTTCTTCAATGGGAACATTCGTAAACAAACTAACAACATCAAAACTAACTAATATCTCATCACTAGCTAACTTAAGTGTTTTAATTTCAGAGACAAATTTATTAAAATGGATTTACCTACCAAAGGCTTCAAAACAGTAGCAAGATATTGTGCTAAGGCGTATGTTGGAGAGCCTCGTGAAGCCACTATTGGACGAAATGGGACATTCGTTTTATGAATCTTTGGAAGACCATAAAACTTTGGACATACTCAAAGCAGAAGGGCGTAAACGTCGGTAGGGGTTTTTAGGTAAACTTTCCATCTTACAAAGTTCTAACAATTTACTAGTAACCTTACGTTCAATGCTAGGTGTCGGATCACGTTTTAATCCTCTACAAGTCTCATTGCTCTGATGAAGACCTACGTCAACAGGCCGAAAGCTTAGCAAAGAAATATTTTACGTGGTGTTTCCACAAAACTTATTTATATTTATACATTGCCAACTAACGCAAAAAGAAACATTCTAAACATATTCGTTGTAAAAATATCAATAAAATGTCCAGTTTCTTTAATTGTGTCATATAGATCAGTGTTTTCCTGATCTCGCGAGTTTTTCTGATCACGCGAGTTTTCCTGATCACGCGAGTACCGCGCGAGTTTCTCTTCGTGCGAGCACAGAATAAGTAGGATCAACCCAGAGGAGGTTGGACAAGTCACGCAAAGCATCATGGTCCTAACGCTAAAATCGATTCATTTGCATCTGACCGCAGACGACAAAAACTGTTGAAAACTCGTCACAGTTGATCCAGAATTTATAAATCAGGAAAATACGAGAACAATCCGTGACGGTCATAGACAATTACTATGATCAGACTGTGCTTTATATTTGGCGTATATTCATGACAATGGCGGATGGGCATTCAAGATAGTTTTCAAGGACTACTCAATCCTTCGGATTCGACGCATTTTATGTTACAAATAATGGAACAAATCAGAAATGAATTTAGATATTTACAATGGATGATTTGGTTGTGTGGTGCAACGTGTGATTCGTTACAACTGGAGAAAAGCGTGAGGTGAGATTTGAGAAATCAACATTATTTGTTGTTTAGTAGTTTATGATTTCCCTCTTCCTTCATACTTTAGCTTACTTGTATCCCAAATTTTATAAAATTGTGAATAAAGCTAGCCTAAAATTTATTATTCAATAACTATCTTGTATTTTTCTTTGTATTAAGGTGAATTCAAAATCCAAAATCGAGATAATTTATTGAATTGCCTCCAGAATCTATTGATAAACTTGGTATATAACTGGTCAAATGTTCAAATATTCCTATTTTATCAAATAAAGTGTATTTCCTGTATCCTAAATATATATGTAAATAAGGAACTTGAATAAAATTAAAATGTTGCTCAATATTGATCTTACATTTTTGCAGCCAAGCACCCCCCCCCCCCCCCCCCTGCCAAGAAAACATCGACTTTAGAGGGCATCAGAAAAGTGAATGGGTAATCAAACTATAAGACAGACAAAATCCCGAGGGGCGTATCACTCGAAAAATAGTGTACGAGATTTTTGGGATTTCAAAAATCTCAAGATTTTTTTAAAGATTTGGGGATTTTTTAGAGATTTTTAGGGATTTTTAGAGATTTTTAAGATTTTTTGGGATTTTTTAAGATTTTTAGGGATTTTCATAGATTTTAAGGATTTTTCAAGATTTTCTCAAGATTTTTAGGGATTTTCTCATGATTTTTAGGGATTTTCTCAAGATTCTAAGGGATTTTCTGAAATATTATATCATGTTTCCCAAATCTACTCTAAGATTTTCAAGATTTTCAAATAATTTTGCAAGATTTTTGGGATTTTTGCAAGATTTTCTGGGATTTGTGGGATTTTTGCAAAGATTTTCGAGATTTTTTAGAGATTTGCATGATTTTTAAGATTTTTAATGATTTTTAAGATTTTTAAAGATTTTTAAGATTTTTAAAGATTTTTGGGATTTTTTAAAGATTTTTTAGAGATTTTTACGAAGGTGTACGAGACTTTTTCGAGTGATACGCCCCTCGCAAAATCCAATAAATGAACTATAAGACAGACAAAGTCCAGCCCAAGGGTGTCTGTCTTAGACAGAGTTCACTGTCTATCAGTATGTACATGCAGTAGCACTCAAAGGCAAAGCGATGAATAATATCCAGGCATTTAATTAGGCTTTGAGACACAGCATTTGAATTGTATACTATGTGAGATAATATCTCTGTTAAAATTTTATTAGTTAGATCCACAATTATGCATTGTTATGTAATTATACAACTGATAACATGCAAAACATCAAACTACATATTTGAATGTTATTTGGCAACAGAGAATCCATCAATTTATAATCATAAAAATCCTGTTCAGATCAGTGCTTGTGCCCAGGCAAGTTATTCCAACACTGACATCTGTACTGTATCTCTTCACTTCCTGTAAAAAATAGGAAGTGAGATGGAATTATTAACCCTTTCATGTCTTAAAAGTTGACTACAGCCAATGCCTAACTATTGTATTCACTTCATGGGTGTACATGAGCTTTCTCTATAAACAAGTGTGTCGGCATTAATCGAGAAATGTAAAACCCGCTTCGTGAGTACAGGACTTTTTTGCCACGGACTTTTACCCGTAGTATCCGCGTACTGAAGTTTTAATAACCTCGTGGTCAAAGAATTTCATCTCCAACGAAATGTTTTCTAAAGTAAATTACTTATTACTTAATAAATATTATTTATATATGTATAGATAACAATATAAAGTTAAATAAAAGGTCACAAGAAGGCCAAGGGTAATTGACTACAGGAGCCCGAGGGTCGTAAGGACGAGGGGGATAATTTTCCGGTTGCACTTACTTTCAAAATGGCGGACTGGCGCATGCGCATAAAAATAATGGGATACTTTTTTCCGCGAGTTGGACTTCTGGTTGATCCCACTGACCTATATATTTAACTGGACTGCGTGCTCCTATTACCTTTGAGTTAGGAAAGTGTCCGCATTTTCACTTTCAAAATGGCGGCATTTATGGGTCCTTTTGCTAATGGTGAAGGTCGCTGACCGATACCTAAGATCTCTAGTTCGTGTTGGACATGTTCGGTCTTTCGCTTTTTTTAAGAAAACTAAGCTATTTGGTCGAATAAACTGTATGTATGTTGTAGCCAGATTAATTATCTTTCTTCCAGTATATTTGATAGCTTCTACAGTGGTTTATTTCTCGAGAAAACATTCGGAGAAGACATTATAATACATACGGAAAAAAAATTCAAAATAGCTGCCGCTATTATGATTTGGACATGTTCGGTATTTCTCTTTTTTTAGGGAAACTAAGCTATTTGGTCGGATGAACTGTACGTATGTTGTAGCAAGGTGAATTATCTTTCTGCCAATATATTTTATAACTCCTACAGTGGATTATTTCTTGAGAAAACGTTCGGAGTAGACGGACTAGGTGAAACTTTGTCGAATTTTTGCCAAGTCAGCATAATATCGTCCTGGTCTCGAGTTTGTGTAAACAAAATATTTCTAGTATTTATGTTTGTTGCTGAGCCTGAGCGGCCCGGGATGTTTTCATGAGAAGGTCTTATTGTAGTTCTGAACTACAATAATATTCCTAGACAATTACTGTTGTAGCTTTCTAGCAGTCTGAATTAAAAAGACGCGCCGGCCGGCGGTAACCGCACGAACACTTGGCAATAAAATAAACAAGACTGTCAATACACATGGTCATGGAAATCTACAAACATTTCGTTTTATGAAGTCGCCAGCTCTATAAAGAACCGCTGAAGATCACGACAAAATCGTAAAGAAGCGAGGCGTACCGAGTCCTTCTTAGGGGCTATTTACATGGGAGGCGATATTCCTAGTATTTGGTCAGACAAATAATCCAGGAGGCCTCATGAGTTGTTCCACAAGAAATTAACAATGACCAACCTGCATGCATTAACCCTTTCCTGTCCGAATTTATTGGTCTTTACTCTTTAGTATTTTATTCTGGCTAACGCCAGACGATTTTATTCACCTCTGGGGAAGCCCTCGCATAGGAACGATTTATTAATAAAGTAAGAAAATCGCTTTGTGTTTACAAAAATATTCTGTTTTCCTACGATAAGTACATGTCAGTGGTCGCTACCATTAGCAGAAGGACCCATAAATGCCGCCATTTTGAAAGTGAAAATGCGGACACATTTTTGACCAGCACCCGCAGTCCAGTTAAATATATAGGTCAGTGGAACAGGTGGGAAAATTGTCTGAGCATGCGCGAAAACCGTGATATAAACAAGCTTGCGGGGGACTGGGACGGCAATATGGCGGCTTTTAAGCTGTAAATAATCCGAAGAGTTTTTTGGTAATTCTACTTCTTTTTAGATATTTTATTAAAAACGAAATACTGAATAAGAAATATACTATGTTCTACCATACAATAAAAAAGAGAAAAACCCACAATAAATAGTTTTTGGTTATAATACACATAATATTAAAGCTCAGGGAAGTACGAGTTGGCAGTTGCTCGTGTTTTATAAACTCAATAATACAATTTATAACTATAGCTTGTGTCTGGCCTTTTTGGTGGTTATGTCAAAGGTTCAGTAGAAAATGAAAAGAACAATTCACAGCAAAAATAAGGAGTTATTGTCACATCTTCATATCACTGCCAATTTAAATTACAACAGAGTCTATTACAACACATGAGTAACATTCCAACTTTATATAACATTAATAAGCAATAAGACTATATATAAACATTTAAACATAGGTACATGTAGCAGAATATATGTAAATTAAATAAACTTGAATCCTTTCAGTATCTTCACTCAACGTTGTTGGTCAACCTTTGCTTGAACACACTTATTTAAATCTAGCAATTTCAAAATAAGCATGTATATAAATATATACAGCATATTAAACACTCCTCTCTTTTAACTTTTTCTTTAGCCATAAATATAGCTAATATAGTATCTAAAAAGAGAAAAAGAACACAAAGATTTGCATGATAACAATGCAATATTATTTTTGGTAGCAGTTATTCTGTTCAATATTCCAAATCCAAAATGGCGGCTTCAAGTGACTCAAATTCAAAGCGTGAAATTCAAGTGTTTACGATTTTTTGAAGCTCAGAAACTGCTACAATGTTAACAATTAGGATCAAAAGCATACTTTGAAAGACAAAAAAATTGGTGGCATAGGCGAAAATTTTAATTTATTGGCTTTCGTCGCTTTTTATAGCTGTCAAAATTGTGTATCGAAAATGAGCAAACTTTAGAGTTCGCGTAGGCTTCGGAAATGCAGTTCATTCTTAGACAGACTGGTTTTAGTCATACTGCAAGAACCTGTAAGCAGTTGTCAAGTTTCATTTAGACGATTAACAAACAATATACGGTAATTCAAGCGCATTTCCTAAGCCGACTGTTATCGCAATTTCCTATGGACAGGCGAAAGGGCACAACATTCAGTTCGTTTTCGATTTTTCCGGACGTTGTCATTTATTTCAGTGGGTGGAGCAAAGAACTATGGATAGTTTAAGAGAATAAAATTTGGGTGGCAAAGGGCTAAATTTTTAACTATGGCTCGTTCAAAAGCACTGATTTTAACTGTGTTTAGGATATTAAGCAACTAGGCGATAAATTTACACCGTCAAGTGGGCTTCAATATTAACAATTCACACAGTATTTTTAAAGATAAACATATGATCTAGATACTTCAACTCACCTTTTAGTAGTATTTTGCTGTTTAAACAGTTTGTCGGCACAAACAAAATGGACATCGAAACGAAAAACCCTGTTTGTTGCATATTCTCCTCGAATAATCCAAGCTTTCCATAACTCCGATCATAGGAATATATAGCTCACATGAAAGTCATCACAACCAGTTTTAAATCGCCGAGGTTTCTCTTCTTCAGCGTACCAAACATTTCAGTTAACAAAACATTCAAACCTGAACGAACCTCATTTCGAACAAAAATAAAGAAACAGAGCAAATGCGCCCGCGATTTTTGGTCAGTTAAGACAATTTTCCCACCTGTTGGTGCACCCGTTGCTCACGTTCAGTCGATGCTCACGTTGTAACCAGTAAACTACTGTCATTGTAAAGCATTGTATGCAGTAAGTTACTGGAAATTGTTTAATAAAGAGGTTTTTAATGAAACCCTTCCCCCCCTGAACCCCCTAACCCTAACCCTCAAAAATGTGAATTTCCCGGGGGTAACCCTAACCCTAACTTGAAAATTGTCGGGGGGGTTTCTTAAGCCGCCTCCTCCCCGTCCAACCCCCCTAATAGTGTTTTTAATTTATGGTCAACAGTTCTTGACAAAGATTGTGGGATGCGCAGTGAGTTAAATCCGTTAATTCGCGCATCTTACAATTTCCAGTAACTTACTGCATACAATGCTTTACAATTACAGTAGTTTACTGGTTACAACGTGAGCAACGGGTGATGCAGTAAGTTACTGGAAATTGTAAGATGCGCGAATTAACGGATTTAACTCACTGCGCATCCCACAATCTTTGTCAAGAACTGTTGACCATAAATTAAAAACACTATTAGGGGTTAGGGTGGACGGGAGGCGGCTTAAGAAACCCCCGACAATTTTCAAGTTAGGGTTAGGGTTACCCCGGGAAATTCACATTTTTGAGGGTTAGGGTTAGGGGGTTCAGGGGGAAGGGTTTCATTAAAAACCTCTTTATTAAACAATTTCCAGTAACTTACTGCATACAATGCTTTACAATGACAGTAGTTTACTGGTTACAACGTGAGCATCGACTGAACCAGTAAACTACTGTCATTGTAAAGCATTGTATGCAGTAAGTTACTGGAAATTGTTTAATAAAGAGGTTTTTAATGAAACCCTTCCCCCCCTGAACCCCCTAACCCTAACCCTCAAAAATGTGAATTTCCCGGGAGTAACCCTAACCCTAACTTGAAAATTGTCGGGGGGGTTTTTCTTAAGCCGCCTCCTCCCCGTCCAACCCCCCTAATAGTGTTTTTAATTTATGGTCAACAGTTCTTGACAAAGATTGTGGGATGCGCAGTGAGTTAAATCCGTTAATTCGCGCATCTTACAATTTCCAGTAACTTACTGCATACAATGCTTTACAATTACAGTAGTTTACTGGTTACAACGTGAGCAACGGGTGCATGGTTACAACGTGAGCATCGACTGGTTGGTCAGTGGTTGATCCTTATTCTGTGTCCAGGCCTTCGGCCCTAGTTCCAGCTTCGCGCGACATTTTTCGCCTGCGGGCGCCTGTTCTCTCAATCGCGAGTACCACGCGCGTGTCACGAGGTTCGGGCCTTAGTAACGCGTTCTTTTTTCCAACATGGCGGCCAACTTGTTTAACAACTGTATTTGAATATTATAAATAAATTCGTTGTTTGTCTGCAAATACAAGAGGATTACATGTATTGAATGTGTTCCAGAAAATCTCTAGCAACTCTTTTAATAGCATTAAGCATAAAACAGCTTTGGCACGAACTTAAAGACGGGAAAATGTTCATTTAAGTTTATATTGGGTTGATATCAGCAGTGACTCTGTTTCAATTATGAATTCAAAGAGGAGACCATTGAGTGCTAGTTTTAAAAAGGTTGATGACAAAGGAACATCGCAACGTTCAAGACCATCTTCTGCTAGAAGTTCAGGCTCTGCTCGTTTTTCAAATAGTTTTGTGAGTATATATTTTAGAATAATATTTTTTGTAAATATTAAATACATTTTTTAAATCGTAGTGAGTGTGAGGGATGGACTTGAAGTGGTTTTTGATACATTAAATGCAAAAAATGGATTAGATGAAGGAGGTTGGATCTTGATGGAAAACATCAGATCTAATGCATGGATCAATTCTTCCTATAACCATTCCCCCCACCCAACACCCCCCACCCCCCCAGCAATACATGGGGATTTTTAATTTTTTATGAAGCCCATCGCAAATTCCCCACCCCCGGGACTTTGAAATTTAACAATTCCCCACCCGGGGCAAGGTTGAAAAACTAAAACACATGAGTTTAACATCAAACAAATGTATAATTAAACACATTTTAACATCAAATGTAAATGAACTTAAACAGTGGCTCGTTTCTGTTGCTGCTTCCTTTGAGCTCTAGTTTTTTTCACTTTTTCAACACCCCGCATCGATTTTCATCGATTTTCAGCAACCTGAGAAATCTTTCAATGAATTTGTCGCCATCTTGAATACGGAATACTTTAGTTACCAGACCCCCACCCATCCTTGCGTCCCCACCCTATATCCCCAGGACAAAATTAATCAAACAATTTCCCACCCCCAGGATTTGATTCTCTGCATTGTCCCTGGGGTTGCCAGGGGGGGGGGGATGGTTACAGCAAGAATTGATTGATGCATAACAATGGACCTTTCCCCTTTTGGCAAAAACCACAATGCATTGCGGTTTTTGCCAAAAGGGGAAAGGTCCATTGGTTATTATTGGTATTCCTAATTCCTTCACTGTATGACTGCCAAACTGGTGTATGGTGGCATACCATTATTGAAAATAGCTGTAAACGTTTGACAATTCACCTCTGACGATAAGGCCTTCATGTTTAAAAGGCTCCTGTATTACAGTAAAGCTTGGTTCACACTTGACTGATCCTTTACTTATGTTGTTACTGTAAACAGTATGTCATTCTAAAACTCACTAGTAATTCATGAGAAATACCATCGGTTGCGTCTAAGGATCAGGGCACTGTCCAGTATGGAATGTTCAAATATTTTGTGCTGGCCAGCCAAAATCATCCAACCAAATATGCACCAAAAATTCTCAAAGTCTTGCACCAAGAAGTTAAAATGGTGCTAAAGGAATAAAGGATTGGAATTGCCTCTAAGATTTTATGCACCAAGAAAAACTTTAGTTGCAGATTTTAGTCATTTTATGTGCCAATTGCATTCATTCCATACTGGGGCACTGTTCATAAAAAATATTACCTCCACCAACATCGAACTTCATCGTTTTCCAAGAGCACTCAACAGGTAGCTCAACCAATCAGGTTTAACCAGTCTTACAATGATTGGTTGAGCTAAATGAAATCTGTCAAATGCTCTTAGGAAATGTTAAAGTATGCATGATGCTGCTGTAGGTATATTTTTTTTATCAATGGTGTCCATCCTTAGAAGCTATAGATGGTATTCTGTAAGGTTTAATTAAGGTCTGTATCAGAATAAAGACACTCAGCTTTATTTTTTATATATTCCCAGAGATCAGATGCATCAGATAATACAGGCCTGAGTGTGACTGGAACTAAAACTGTGCAGAGTCGGCCAAGACAAAGGCAAAGTATGTACAGTACTGTGTATTTTATATTTACTGTTTAAATCTTTAAATTGATCTATAGAGTAGACTATAGACTACTGTATAGATGATCCTATGCATTTGTATTAGACAATTGAAACCTTTCGCATAGGTGACCTACAGGAATACAACTAAGTACTGTACATGTACTTTATACAACCTTATCTTAGGCAATCCACCTATAGATGATCTCTATGTAGGCTTTGGGGTTAGACTTTCTCAAAGTCCTTTTCAAACATAATTTGACCTTTCAACATCTTTGACCTTTCGGTTCCTCGTTGAAAAGGACTTTTCCCACCTGCAGAGTGCCAAACTTCACCAGTGAATTTTTGACCGGTGATGTAATTCGGGAAGTAATTATATTCAGGCTAAATTGCTATGCAAGTCAAAACTGGGCAATGTACATTTCAGCAATTTCCCACCAGAATATTTAATTAGATTAAAAAACCTGCAAGTGAAACAAGTCCGCTTCTTTTCTCCCACTTTTCTGCTCTCCTGACTTTCTGCTCGCCCGCAAAAACTAGCACTAACAGGTGGACTTGGAGCAAGTCTAGCTTTTGGGGGTTCTATAGGCAATTGGAACATTTTCTAGAGGTTGCCTATAAGTGTGGTGCCTTATGATTTAGATTTTTTCATATAAAGGGCTGTACTTGTCATGTATATACTATTATATATACATGTACTGTATATACATGTACTGTATATGTGAAAATATCTTCTGTTAAATGTAATTTAGGTTTAAATTTATCAAGTGAAAAGAAACTTAACAAAGGAAGCCAAAATAATGTGAGAAGTAGTACAAACAGTAGACTGAAAGTCAACCAAACAAAAGAAGAGATGGTTATTAATATACATGAGGAAATGCAAACAGAGCCAAAAGAGAGCAATCTGTATAGTCCATCTGATCCAGTTGAAACACTTGAGGCTGAAAAAGGTAATAAATAGAAATTAATACTATTAATTGATCTATAACCTTTTTACAAAGCCTGACTGACTGACTGACTGACTGACTGACTGACTGACTGACTGACTGACTGACTGACTGACTGACTGACTGACTGACTGACTGACTGACTGACTGACTGACTGACTGACTGACTGACTGACTGACTGACTGACTGACTGACTGACTGACTGACTGACTGACTGACTGACTGACTGACTGACTGACTGACTGACTGACTGACTGACTGACTGAGAAACAGATAAACAGACACACAGATAGACAAACAGATAAGCAGATAAGCAAACAGACAAACAAGCAAATAAACAAACAGACAAACAACAAACAAACAAACAAACAAACAAACAAACAAACAAACAAACAAACAAACAAACAAACAAACAAACAAACAAACAAACAAACAAACAGAAAAACAACAACAAACAAACAAACAAACAAACAAACAAACAAACAAACAAACAAACAAACAAACAAACAAACAAACAAACAAACAAACAAACAAACAAACAAACAAACAAACAAACAAACAAACAAACAAACAAACAAACAAACAAACAAACAAACAAACAAACAAACAAACAAACAAACAAACAAACAAACAAACAAACAAACAAACAAACAGACAATCAGAGATGAAAACATAACTTCCTGATGGAAGTAATAACATCAAGATATAAGTAAAATATACAATATAGAATTACAACTATATTTTTAGCCGACCGATGGCTCATACAAACTATGGAATACATACATTTAAATTCATGTCTTCTAAAATTTGGGAATCAATTGATTTCAATATTAAATGCTCAGAATCAGCACACCAATTTAAAAAACAATATATGAACTGTCTCTTATCTACCCAAACGTAATCTATTAGATCTGATTTCTCAGCTTTTCTCTTGTTCACGTCCACTGCAGTTAATGTAGTTAATTCACTGTAGGCAGTGGTCAACTCGAAAGCCTTGTGCTACTTTGACCACTGCGCACATCTCAGAACCATTAATAATGATCTTAATTTGTTATACATCTCCAAATCTAATACTTTTGTTTTCTATAATTATACCTGTAACTAGTAAATTAAATGTGCAAAATCATTAAAATCTGAAATCTGAAAATTTGTATTATTACTTTTCTAAATGCTGCCAGCTTTGCTAGGATTGTTAACATTATCAAGACTTTACGTTGTGGTATTAAAGTGGTAATTGCATTTTCTTGAATTTCAAATTACAGATTATAACTGGTGGGAGAGCATACCAAAAGAAATCAGTTTTAGCCCATCAACGTCACTTTCGTATTCGTCAAGATCTGACAAACCTAGGGTGGAATCAGGAGGACTGAAAATAGGGTTGAATTTGGAAAAAGACGAACCTTTTCAATTGCATGAAGTTAATGTTTCATCTTCAATCAGGAATCCATCTCTGAATGATTTTCTAGATTTTTCTGACGGTTTAAAGTTGGCTTTGCCTGAAGAAA
This sequence comes from Corallium rubrum, assembly GCA_964035015.1. Classification (NCBI taxonomy): domain Eukaryota; kingdom Metazoa; phylum Cnidaria; class Anthozoa; order Scleralcyonacea; family Coralliidae; genus Corallium; species Corallium rubrum. The sequence goes on from OZ036011.1 coordinate 3,721,757, forward strand.
ATGTTAGAAAAGGTGATGAAAATTATGTGAAAGCTGACGACCAATCTCGGAAAGCTGATACAAATTCTCGGAAAGCTAACAAAAACTCTCGAAGAACTGACAAAAATTCTCCAAAATCTGACGAAAGTTCTCGGAGAACTGACAAAAATTCTCGAAAACTTGACGAATTTTCTCGGAAAGCTGAACATAATTTTCGGGAAACTGATGAAAATCCTCGGAAAGTTGAAGAAAATTCTTGGAAAAGTAACGAAAATTCTCGAAAAACTGAAGAGCATTTTCAGAAATCTGAACAGAATTCTCGGAAAGCTGAACTAGATTTAAGAGAAGCTGAGCAGGGATACAAAGCCTCCAATTGTCAGTCAAAAGTTCCTGTAGATGATTGGTCTTTACCAAAGATGTCAGTTTTAGGGCAGGATTCTGGTGAGAAGGAAAATGCAGCGTTGACCATTCAGAAATGGTATAGGGGTTATAAAACTAGGCTCGAATTGGGTAATTGTGCAGTGCAGAGAATGCTGGAGGAGAAACGAGCACTGAGGGAACAACACAAGAAGGTAGGACAGACCTAAAAGTAAGTGTAAAAGTGATACTACCATTTACGTTCAAGCTTGAAGCATGAACTATTTCGCAGGTTTGTTTTCGTTTGAAAAGCTACGTTTCACTAATTAACTGCCTCGTTTTGACCAATGAAATGTGTGTTTTTTCACACGGGAATTTCACGTGAACAAATGCATTTCACTGGTCAAAACGAGGAAGTTAATTAGTCAAACCTAAGCTCTTCAAACGTAAACAAACGTGCGAAATAGTTCATGCTTCAAGCTTGAACGTAAATGGTAGTAAACTGTCTAGAATAGTTTTGATAACGAAATACTGACGTTTCGAGCGGAGCCGTTCATCAGAGTAAAGTGTGATGTAGGGCTCTGCTCGAAACGTCAGTGTTTCGTTATCAAAACTAATCTCAGCCAGTTTACCATCTTTTCGCTTTGCTCCATCTAAAACACTGCCTACGCAGTACCAGTGGCTTAACTCCTATAGGCGCTGCCAGGCAAGAGCCGGGGGGCCCCTGTCACCAGGGGGCCCTGAGCCAAGATGTCGGATGTCCTTTATGGGGATTCCGACATTCCGTCATTTTCACGTATTTATTGGGAAATCGTCAGTCGTCGTTAAACTGGATATAGCTTTCCATCATTTAAATATTGGTACGAAGTTTCAAACAGTTTCTTCAAAAATACAGAACGTTGCAACAGATTAATAAAGATACGAAAATGGATTTCTATATTGCAGCTTGTCCCAGGCCTTTTGCTCACGGTCAAATTACCGTTTTTGCGCATGCAGTTAGAAGTTAGATTAACCATTTTTGTGTTCACCCAAATCATAAAAACAAATCGTTTTATTTTTGCTGTTAGATTAAAGGATAAAGGGCTGGGGCTAATCATCCTTACTTGTAGCCAGCGGCTGAATTGCGAAGGACGCAGATCCACGTGGCCGTGTCGAGGCATATCGAAAGTGCTCCAGGCTGCCGCCATACAGGGACGTAGCCAGGATTTTGAAGGGGGGGGGATCCGAAATAAAGAACAATTTTAGGGGGATCCGGGGGCATGGTCCCCCGGGAAATTTTGAAATCGAGAGTCGCTGAAATGCCATTTCCTGGCATTTGGAGGAAGATTTTACAGACTCTAAAGGTTAAAAGATGTCATATAAAATACTCAAAACACGCGAACGTAACATAGATACTCAAAATGCATACACTCAGTAGATTGAATACACTTTACAGTTTATTTCCTGACACAATTGATATTGCATCAGTTTTGTTGTTACATGTCTGTCGTTTTATATCAAAAGTGGAGGAGCCGCGGCTCTCGCCCCCCTGACTACGTCCCTGTCGCCATACGACACAGTTCAGACCACGGATCACAGCTAAGATGTTAGGTGTTGATTTTATGGAGGGGGGACCGGAGAACCCGACGAGAAACCCTCGGAGCACAGGAGAGACCAACTAAACTCTACTCACATAAGTCCCAAGCTCGAAAACGGGTCTATTCCCAGACGGTCACCCATCCAAGTACTAACCCCATCTAACCGGGCTTAACTATTAGTGAGAGGCAGCGCCCTAACAGCACTCGTCACCCGGTCCCGTGCTCCCCTAATGCAGCAGTGTAAGAGCCAGGTTAGTTTGTTTTGGTTTGTATGTACTTACGTGATTACGGTATTTTCGTCAGTGACTATATTCTTGACGGCTTCACCTGCCGGTATCAACGGGTTGATAAATATTCTTATAATCCAACAAACGTTTGATATATATATAATGATGAATTTCTCCATGTTATACCGGTTTTGGAAAATTCCTCGCAGAAATCGCCGAAAATGCATTTCTGGGGCATGTGAAATTCAATTCGAGGGCTTCGCGTCTTAGGTCCCCTGTTGCCCTTTTCAGTTTGAACCAGGGGCAGCCTAGCCCAAAGTTATGCAGCCTCGTTCCCAGGGCCCTTATCTCTGCTCCCCGCTCGCTACGAAAAGTGCCCTGGCATGGACTGGTCACGTGTCACCCAGATTCTGGGTGATAGCAAAAGATAATTTAATGGGAGGGGATGGGAGGGGATTAGGGAATTTAGAAGAGAGACGACAATCACAATTGAGAAAATATATGAATCACCAAATTGGTCAAGAGCATTGTCCACAATAGTCTCTTTCAGTTTCTTCTAATTCCAAAACAAGAAAGCAGGCAGCACATGGAAGTTTAAGGACTTTCCATAGCTGGTCGATAGAACAGCAAGTAAGTCCCTACCCAAGAACAAACTTTCCAAGCAAATTACCTGTTTCGGTCGTAAAACTTTGTCCCAGTATGGACTATTTATAATAGCAAAATTATGGCACGAAACGAAGGTATATTAAACACTTCGAAGACTTCAACATGGCGTCTGGTCGAGCGTAACAATAAACACATTAATAGGACCCCTCCCACAATAATATTTTTTGTTCAGCGACACGTGACCAGCCCATGCCAGGGTACTTTTCGCAGCGAGCGGGGAGCGGAGATAAGGGCCCTGGGAACGAGGTTGAAAGTTATGCCACTGCGCAGTACTCTACTTTTTTGCACGTTTTTACTACTTGGGAATAGTAAAGTTAATTTAAAAACTGTTTTTTGCTTCTTAGGAGGAAGAGCGCGAGAACTCGAGTGCTGAAAAACAACGTAGACGCGAAGAAAAGGCTCGTCTGGCTCGACAGGCAGCTATCCAAGAATTAAATGAAAAAAGAGAACGAAAGAAAGAAAAAAATAAACGAATAGCAGAAGATGAATTGGTAGGTTTTCTAAACGTGGATCTTGGTTAAACATGAAATACAGCGGATTTTGAAATGCCTAAACGATGAAATGAAAAATTCAGTTAAAAAATATAAGTAATCTTCCAGTTATTGCAGTGTTTATAATTCAGTTATATCTCAATTTGTTCTTAATAATATATTCAAAAATATTAATAATTTATGAAGGAGAAACAAAAGAAATCCATGTTTAATAAGTGTCTTCATATGTGCTTAGAGACACGCTTGCCGTTTTCAATAAATTTCTTGCTGGATTTTACAGTTCACACAAGGTGAATCTTCAAAATTTTTACATCAATGAACTTACGAAATGGTTCGTTTTTGAAGCCGTTCAATAAACTTGCAGTTCGTGTTTTATCACATTTTAAACGCTCAGCTATCGCCTCGTGTCTTTATACCTTGATAAAACACTTTCTTTTTTTTTTATAAAAAGATCATATGCCTGCATTTTTGTCGTCTCCTTCGCGGACCTTCTTATGGCTCGCTCACATTCCCCAACCAAGGTCTGCTGAAACGAGCCACACATTCCATTCCCTTAAACCGACCAATCACAGCGAGGCTTCCAGATTCTGACCGTTTTAACCAATATTTCGAAGTTTAGTAAAAATTTTGCGTACATATAATCAATAAGATGATGTTGTAACTGTGAATCGTGATATGAATACATGTACATGAAATAAAGTTAACAGCGTCACTGCCTGGAATATATATTATGAAGCTGAGTAATACCATCGAGGTTGCTACCCAGGCATCCCCGATAAAAAAGTTATTATCCGCTAGATACATTTCGCCGACAATTGTAGCTTATTTAAAGCTTTTCGCAGATTTATTTACACGACCAGGAAGAACATATTTATAATACCATTCTTCGTAAATTTTGTAAAGCTCTGAGCTTTAGTAAGCAAAATTTTAGCTTTCCAGTAAACTAATTCGGGCAGTCGCTTCAGACACTAAAGCCTGGTTCTCTCATATGTCGCCGATCGTTGGCGATTTGTGATTTAGATGCATGTTAAAACGGGAAGTGCAGCAGCATGTTAAGTAATAAAGAACAATGCAGAAAAGCAGTGCTTTTATTCTTTTACTTAACATGCATCTAAATCATGGGTCGGCGACCATCGGCGACATATGAGAACCAGGCTTAAACACCTTATTAGCTTTGATCTTTTGTTTACAATCTTAAATTTCTCTTACGCTGTTACGCTCTGCTCGGACTTTCACGCTTATTTGTTTGCATAAGAAGCAAAAGTCAAAAGAATATTCTTCGTAAATTTCGTGGAGTTCTAGGCTAAGCTTGTCAAAATATTAGCTTTCGACTAAACAAGTTAATAATTAATTGTTTGAACGTTTTCATGGCGATAAAGTAATATAAATAAGTTTTGTGGAAATACCAAAGTGGGAAGAGTCATCACTCTTAGCCAGCGACAAGCAATACTTCACGCGAAGAACAAGAGAATCCATTGAGATCGCAAAACATCACACTATTTCTCAGGAGGGACAGCCATTAAATAGCACGTGGCGTGCCCTATTCGGAGAACATTCTTGATTTTGTTTTCTAATAATATAGAGGGCAAAATTTCTCGAATATGATTGGCTAATGAAGAGGGCATTTTTTTGTAATTCAGGGCAAAATTACTTGCACTTGATTGGTTCCTTGATCAGCAGTATTTGCATGTGATTGGTCGCTTGGTTACTTAGCAACAGTGAACCTTCTGAGGTTCCTGGGACTGAGTATGTCCATGTATATTCTCAGTCCTCTGGGACTGACAATGTTTTCAACAAATCTGCAAGGTTTTCGGGTCTGAAAATGCTTTTTTGTTTACTTTGAACTAATTTGAACTATTGAAGGAGTGTAAACTATTAGTGAAAATGAATACAGTAGAAAATTTACGAACTTTTGCCTGTGTTTACAAGAAGAAAGCTACATGCACAGCGATAGAGCGAGGGAAATTTGGAATGTTGCTGAGTACCGACCGTGATAAGGTACATGTACTTTGACATTTTCTGGACGTAATATAGCTCTTAAATAATTTTTCCCGCTATATTATTAACACCTAATCGCATGAGTTCTCGTAAAATTAAGGTTTAATTTCACTCGTGTTTTCAAAATCTTACAAATTACCCTCGTCGCTTCGCGACTCGGGCAATTTTGTAAAACTTTGAAAACACTCGTGAAATTAAACCTTAATTTTCCTCGGCCCCATGCGATTACCTGTACTAATTAATAAAATTAACGTGATACGCCATTGTATTCTTACGTGATTTAGTTGATCAGTTGCTTAGTTTATAAATGACGTGAGCCAACAGTTTGTTATTATTGCTCTGATGAAGGCCTGAGTCAACAGGCCGAAAGCTTAGCAAAGAAATATTTTACGTGGTGTTTCCACAAAACTTATTTATAAGTTAATAATTAACAATTAGGCCCCGTTCTCACTATACCGGATAGCTTTTGTGCCGGCACGAAAACCATATCGGATAGACCTTCTGTTCACACACAAAACGCCTGCTCCGGCACAATTTCTGTGCCGGCACAGACCCCATTTTGAAAAAAAAATCAACAGTTCAATGAATCAACAAATTCTAAAAGCTCATACTTCAAAATGATAACTCCGAGGGGGAGACTGCAACGAGTAAAGTCAGTGCAGTGTTAAACAAGTACCAGTCTCTTTTCCAAAACTACTTTTGAAGAACGATTTCTTGTGATGCAATAGTCACCGCGCTAGGCGGTGACAAACAAAATAACATAACTTGAAACATTGCAAGAACTAAAATTATTTTACCACCTATCAAATATTTCCCTAGCGTTCTGTTCTTTCTAAAATCGTTTAGAAATTTTTGGAAGAAAGTGGCAAGGTCACCAAAGCCAAGAACAAGGTGCTGAAGCAAAAGAAACAAGTGAAAAAGAAATCCGATTCAAAAGAGGAAGCTTCTAGCATAAGAAGTGCCGGCAATGATCATCTTTCTCGCCCAGGAACTGCAAATACTTTGAACAGCAAAGTTGAAGAATTGTTTCAGGTAATTTACATTTACACATATGTGAATGGACCTACATTTATAGTATATTGTATACTGTATTACAGACTGTTTTGGGTACTTGTTCTAATTGCATTAGGAATCTCGAACGTCAAGTTTGCAAGCAGGATCCCAGCGGATTGAAAATGAAAGTGTTTCAGAAGCAACTACAAGCAAGACTGAAAGAACTGCCAAGACGTTAGTACCGTCTATTACCATTATCACCAGTCACCACCACTAAATACGTAGTTTATAAAAAGTTGTAAACCATCATCATCACCAGTGCTACCACCACCATCATTATCATCACCACCACTACCACTACCACCACCACCATTATCATCACCATTATCACCAGTCCCCACCACTACCATCATCATCATCATCATCATCACCACTACTACCACCACCACCACCGTCATTGTCATCACCAGTTTCACCACTACCATCATCATCGCCATTACTACCACCGTCATTGTCATCACCATTATCACCACCACTACCATCGTTATCACCACTATTACTACCACCACCACCATCATCACCATTATCACCAGTCACCACCACTACCATCATTATCATCACCACTACTACCACCACCACCACCACCGTCATTATCATCACCAATCTCCACCACTACCATCATTATCACTACTACTACTACCACCACCACCACCACCACCACCACCACCACCACCACCACCACCACCATCATCATCATCATCACCAATCACCACGACTACCATAATCACTAACACCACCATATATACCACCCCATTATCATCATCGTGATGACACTATTATCGTTATTATAATGGCAAAAACATCATAAATATGATACTATTTTGTTTTTCAGTTCTGTCAGTGGTACGAAGTCAACTCTCGATGATTTATTTGAATCACTAAGACAACTTGAAGAGGAACCTGCTGACATTAAGAATGAACCAAAAAAGAACGTTTATGATTGGTGTAAGTCGTGTTCAATAATGAAAAGATTACACTCTACATATTATGTTGTTGGAATAAAGCACCGGTACAAACACACACACACATGAGGCACGTCTGTAAGCTGGGTGTAATCTAACAGAAGTTTGGTAAACGTTTGTTCAAGCTTCAAATACTCAGAACATGTTCTGAGCCCCAGACAGGGATCGAACCACTGATCTCTATATAAACTGGATAGGCCATTCCCTACGGCCAGCAGTCAAACATTTCGTGCCAGTCGCCGCCATCTTACGTAGTGGAACATATGACGCATTGCGGCCTTAGAACTTGTTCCCAATCCCAAAGTTGACTGGCATAAGCAATCGACGTCAGCACGGTCAGATTATCCGGGGGGATGAATATTAAGTACTCCGTGCCGGGGGAGTCGTAAAAGCCGTAAAGCAAACAACAGATGCCGGTTCGTTTAGTTTTTACGGTTTAACAACAAATACAGTCAAAAGATGGCAAGTACACAACACGAGATATTGTTATGGCATTAAGATTACTATAAAAGGTAGATTTTATAGTTTGTTTTTCAGTTTATAAATATCGTGAAGTTTCTTCGTTGTCGGCACTGAAAAAAACAACGAAATTTAAAGGTTTTATAGCTCAGTAATAGACACAAATGCAAGAAATTAGCGTCTTAAACCTTATTAAGTACTTCTTGTGTCATTACATTCGTTTAAATTTGCTTAAAGTAACTCTTTTTGTCTGTTTTCAATATACGAAATCTATGAACTTTAATAGTGGCAGCAAAGGAGGATGTTGCGCTCTTCCCAGAATGCGTTGCGACAAAACTATATTATCAAACGCTCGCGCGAAGGATGATCATTTCCAAAGATGGAGGCGTTGAGTGAACAGGGATGGCAAGCAGACGTGTTTTCTAAATCTAACTTTATTTATTTACACTGTTGTGATTTTTCAAATAAATGTGATTTCACTGTGCCTAGTTTACCGTTTTTTTCGGCTACAGTTGCTTTATGGTCATTTTAGTTTCATGGATTTGCTAGATCAAAGGCAAATGTGCATGTTTCCAGTCTGTACTTTCCAGGTTGTCGAAGAAGCTTGATAATGTAAGATCTCCATGTATTATGAAAGTTATTTCAGGCGCATACTTCGAGGTAAGATTTCATATACCATTAATTTTTAGTTCTTTCTGCTTCGGCGAAGTTTGATAATTCGAAGTGTGCAAGTTTCGGCGGATGAATGTTTTTTTTATCAAAAGACAGATCCTAACGAAGTTATAGATGAAAAGGACGAGAAAATGTTACTGATTTGGGATTTTATAGACGAAACTAATATGTCTGTGGCCACATCTGCTTTAGCACCAGTTAATGTGGTATCTATGGTGGATACAATGTTGACCCGTATCGTCGTTTTTCGTCGTGATTCATCTAGGAATATCGCTATAAATATAATATATTATAAATGACACAAATGACAGAAAATGACCTTAGGTGCTTTCGCACAATAGCCACAATACAAACGGTAATGAATAAAAAAGGAAACGTTGTTTTGGACAAGCTTTGAATCGTTTTACTACATTACTAATAACGATGTCTTCCTCACTGGTCTTCCTCAGCCCACACAGGAAGACAACAAAAGTCAAAAAACGAATCTGAACCGTGTTTTACGCACGAATACAAAGATAAATATCGTGAATAATAGTAGAGGTACAATGAGGTACAATAGAAAATTTGTATTTCTTTACTATTCCTTTTTTAAAATATTTAAATATATGTCACTTTCCTGTTCTGGAAATAGTCAAAAAACGTAAACAAAGACACATGTAGCGACGAGTTTGAAAATGACCTAAATAGCACCATTTTTTTTGAAACATGAAAATGTTTATAAGGACTAATAAACATCAGCCCAAATTAAAACAGCAAGAGAAACATAAGAACGAGTAAAAATTTCTGAGCGAGAATGACCTACCTCGAATGTTCAATTGACAGTTTTTCTGATTTTTCTGCCGGTGAAAACAAGATATACGACAAAAATTCCGCTATATTTGTCTTCTCCAGTTCCGGAGTTTTGTCGCAAAGCATTCTGGGAAGAGCGCAACATCCTCCTTTAGTGGCAGCCATGCGCCATCTTAGGTAGTGGTCTCGTCGTCATACAGCTGGCACGCAAAATCCGGCCTCTTGCCCTATCCAGTTTTATTGAGATCAGTGGATCGAACCTATGCAAGCTTGTAATGACTACACAGTTGGACGCTCTATTAAACCATTCACTTGGTAAAGCTCAGATGGAGAGCTAAAGAATAAAAGAGAACATTTTATGACTATTGTCATTTAACACTTATTTACTGGCGCCGAGGGAAACAGTGTGTTTTGTGGCCCTGAGACTGCCGTTGTTTCCCGAGGCGAAGCCGAGAGCAACAACGAGCAGTCGAGGGGCCACAAAACATATTGTTTTAGTATAAATACACAGGTGATTATAGAAAATCACGCGCGCTGATTGGTCGAGCTACTTCGGATTAATTCTCGATAATCACCTACAGCGTTTTTTCAAAATGGCCGCCAGCCAAGTTGTCACTGCGACAGAAGAGGAAATTAACAATTTTAAAGAAACTGTTGTTCCTAAATGTACGAAATTGTGTATTTATACTAAAACAATTATTCGCCTCAGGCTCAGTGAATATCGGTGAATAATAACCTCGACTTCGTCTCGGTTATTATACACTGATATTCACCTCGCCTTCGGCGAATAATTGTTAAATATACCAAAGACTTTCGTTTGCCAAAGATGAAATCCTATTGGTCAAATCATGGGCACGTGTTGTTCAACAAACTCAATGTTTCTTTCTGCCGAGGGAAACATTGCACTGTTTCCCTCTGACGTCAACAATGAAGAAGGAAACAGTGCAATGTTTCCCTCTGACGTCAGCTTTAATCATGTGTTGTTCACGTGAATTCACAATGATTATTGCATCAGATCAAGAACTTTGGACTTTTCGGAACATTTTGAAAACAAGAGCTGTTTCGAGCTTGTTTGCTACGAAATAGTCCATTTTCCAAAGGAAAGAATATCTATACATATCTTCAAAGAAGGTCTGAAGAAAACATGGATAAATTTAAAGCTGTTCTTTGTACTTGTTGAGTCTGGTGTATTTGTTTAGTTGAATTGAAATTACGAAGACAAAGTCAATGTGTTTTGGTAAGCCTTTTTGCCTTTTGCAAGTTTCGAGTGAACTTGGTATTTTGTATTTTAAAAGTCTTTGGTATATAACAAAACACTTGTTGCCTTTTGCCTCGAGAAACATCGAGTTTTACGGTCCCTCAGGCTTCAATGTCACCGTCGGGCTAAAGCCCTCGGGTGACATTGAAGCCTTCAGGTCCGTAAAACTCGATGTTTCCCTCGGCGCCAGTCAACAAGTGTATAGTGTTACCCGCTGCCTTGGGTTACGCGGGAAACATCACGATTTTCGGACCGCCACAAGAGGACCGCTCGCCCAATCAGAGAGCTAGAAAAACGGACTTTGACACTTGATATATAACAATGGAACTTGAAAAACGTCTACCAAACGTCATTATTATTGTAAACAGTGTATTATTGACGTAAGTATGCTGTTTTCAGCTTGAAATTGTTAGTTAAATTTCACGTGTTTTGGCTGTACAAGCTGTCTAAAGATTGTGGGTTTGCTTCCCCTCTGGAGCTCAGAGCGGGCTCTAAATAACGGCTGGTCATCGGTCAATGACCAGCCAAATTTTTAATGTGACCTGTCAAATTGCTCTTTCCCTTTAGTGACTTAGTGTGTAATATTATATTTTGACATAATCTCCCTAGATGAGCTTTGCTCTTGGAGAAAATGTTAGTATTTCAAAATATGTTTAAATAAAAAAAAATTTGTATATAACGTTGGTCATTTTGACCGGTCATATTACTTGCAATGAATTTTATTACTGCCATTTGAAGGAACTTAAAATGATTGTTGTTGTGCTGTTGTAGACCCGTTTCAGAATGTCTGATATATATATATATATATATATATATATATATATATATATATATATATATATCGAAGTGAACTATGCATGCATTTCCTTTTTATGACAAATGTTCATATCAGTACTAGCTTATATATAGCATAGAATATACTTTACATGTATTTGTTGTGTTGTGTTGTGTTGTGTTGTGTTGTGTTGTGTTGTGTTGTGGTTCATTTTGTTTGTTTGTTTGTTTGTTTGTTTGTTTGTTTGTTTGTTTGTTGTTTGTTTGTTTGTTTGTTGTTTGTTTGTTTTTAGGGGTTTTTTTTTTTTGGGGGGGGGGGGGGGGCGTCGTGAAATTTGACCGGTCAAAAATCGCCTTTGACCGGTCACAATTGGAACTGACCAGTCACCATGACCAGCAAAACATGAAACGTTATCTTGAGCCCTGCAGAGTTTCCCCAGTTTGCTAACGGCGTCTTGTTCCGAAAAAACTAGCTGAAACTTTAGTATATTATTTCTGTACAAAATGAGTGCCGACTGTGTATTAAAAAAAGAGAAACTTTACAAAATAACCAACAGTTCTAGGTTTTATTGTTTTTTTGTTTTTCTTTTTTAGTGACGCCATCTGGCACAGGAATGAGGGATGATGACGTAAGCTAATTACTGTACTTGTTAGTGAATGGTGAATAGTACGTAGTACAATTTTAGTATGAGAGTATTTATTTCTATTTTTTCTTTCAATATAGTCTGGTGATTCTGGTTTAAAATTAACTCAAGACACCGTAAGACAATCTGGGTAAGTTTATTGTGAAGATTTTAGTTTGATACTATACAACTTGTCTGTCCGTCCATCCGTCTGTCTGTCCGTCCATCTGTCTGTCTGCCCGTCCCTCTGTTTGTCTTTTCGTCTGTTTGTCTCTGTCTGTCTGCCTGCCTGTCTGTCTGTCTGTCTGTCTGTCTGTCTGTCTGTCTGTCTGTCTGTCTGTCTGTCTGTCTGTCTGTCTGTCTGTCTGTCTGTCTGTCTGTCCCTGCCTGCCTGTCTGTCTGTCTGTCTGTCTGTCTGTCTGTCTGTCTGTCTGTCTGTCTGTCTGTCTGTCTGTCTGTCTGTCTGTCTGTCTGTCTGTCCTTCCGTCCCTCCGTCGGTCCCTCCGTCGGTCCGTCCGTTCGTTTGTTTGTTCATTTGTCTGTCTGTTCGATTGTTTGTTTGTTTGTTTGTTTGTTGGTTGGTTCGTTCGTTCGTTCGTTCGTTTGTTTGTTGTTTCGTCCGTTTGTTTGTTTGTTTGTTTGTTTGTTTGTTTGTTTGTTTGTTTGTTTGTTTGTTTGTTTGTTTGTTTGTTTGTTTGTTTGTTTGTTGTTGTTTTTTGTTGTTTCGTTCGTCCGTTAATTCATTCGTTTTTTCTTCCATTCGTATGTTTGTTTGTTTGTCAGTTTGTCCTTCTGTTTGTTTGTTTGGTTGGTTGGTTACTTGTTTGTTTGTATTCGAGGTGTCACTTGCTATTTTTTCAAACGTAGAAGCAACTCAAGTCTGTTGTCTCAAGAAAAGTTGAGGTACGTCGGATTAAACGTATGTCGGATTTCTTACCTGGCTACGTTGAGAATTCATTTGTTAAAAAAAGTATACATCTTTCTTTTAGGACCATTATGTCGTTTCTTGACGAAGTCGAGCAAACCGACCAAGACACTGTAGTCAGTCGTACGCGAGATCGAAAGACATTCGGAGAAGTTTCGCCAAGTGCTTCATTGACTATACCCAGAGTAGATGCAGAGTAGGTTGAGTCGTTGTGTTCTCCGTCTGTTGTTCTTACTGAGTATTGCATATTAAAGGTCCATTTGTCGGTTGTGAGTTTCGTTTACTATTGTTTCAACTTTTCAGGAAGGAGTTAGCGCTGTTGGAATCAGCGTCTGCTGCAGCATCTGATGTGACCAACGCCATGATGTCTGTTAAAGTTGAACTAGAAGAAAAGAAAAGGACCAATGAGTTACTTCAAAGAGCGCTTGTGAGTTTGCATTAAACTACAACAATAGCAGCAGCAACAAAAACAACAACAACAACAACAACAACAACAGTAGCAGCAGCAGTAGCAACACCAACACCATGCAGCAGCAATAACAACAGCTGCCGAGCACCAACAACAACAACAACAACAACAACAACAACAACAACAACAACAACAACAACAACAACAACAACAACAACAACAACAACAACAACAACAACAACAACAACAACAACAACAACAACAACAACAACAACAACAACAACAACAACAACAACAACAACAACAACAACAACAACAACAACAACAACAACAACAACAACAACAACAACAACAACAACAACAACAACACTAAAACAACAACAACACTAAAACAACAACAACACCATCAACACCAACACCAACACCAACAACAACACCATGCATCAACACCAACAACAGCACCATGCATCAACACCAACACCAACAACAACACCATGCATCAACACCAACAACAGCACCATGCATCAACACCAACAACAACACCATGCATCAACACCAACAACAGCACCATGCATCAACACCAACAACGCCAACGACAACAACACCAACAACACCACCATCAACAACAACAACAACAACAACAACAACAACAAATCATTATAGCATGCAAAACTATTTTAGAACCAGCAAAGAGAATTTTCACTTCGACAAGCAAGAGACATGGAGAAAGATGCAAAACAAAGACTTGAGTTGCAACGACAGGAATACGAGTCAACTATTCAACGACATTTGTCATTTATTGATCAGTTGATTGACGATAAAAAAATATTGAGTGAACGGTGTGAAGAGCTTGTCAAGAAGTTGAAGGAAACGGACAAGAAATACGTGGACAAAATAAGGACGATGGAAGAAAGGTTTGGTGTAGTTTATTTTGTGCTTATTTTACGCATCTACGTGATAAAAATATTGACGAGATTAAATAACTTCATAACTCTACTTTCCGTAAATATTTTTTTAATTGTTTAGTCATTCGACGGAGATTAAAAAGCAGAAGGATATTATGCAGACGGCAGAGAAACTACGTCGTGAGAAATGGGTGAAAGAAAAATCACAACAGATTAAGGTGAGCAACATTATTTGTACTGTAATAACAACAACAGCAACAACAGCAGCAGCAACAACAGCAGCAATAGCAACAATAACAGCAGCAGCGGCAGCAACAACAGCAGCAGCAACAGCAAGAGCAATAGCAGCAGCAACAGTAGCAACAGCAACAACAGCAGCGGCGACAACAACAGCAGCAGCAACAACAAACAACTGCAGCAGCAGCAGCAGCAGCGAGAACAGCAGCAACAGCAACAGCAGCAACAACAACAGCAACCGCGGCAGCAACAACAACAGCAGCGGCAACAACAACAACAGCAACAACAACAACAAACAAACAAACAAACAAACAAACAAACAAACAAACAAACAAACAAACAAACAAACAAACAAACAAACAAACAAACAAACAAACAAACAAACAAACAAACAAACAAACAAACAAACAAACAAACAAACAAACAAACAAACAAACAAACAAACAAACAAACAAACAAACAAACAAACAAACAAACAAACAAACAAACAAACAAACAAACAAACAAACAAACAAACAACAAACAAAACAACAACAGCATGGATTTCTATGCATCTGGTCTTGGGGTTTTTTATGACCTAGGAGCTCACAGTAAAAGGTTTGGAACCAGATATTCAAAAACTGATTGCAAAACATAAAGCAGAACTAAAGAAGTTAAAATCTCTTCACCAGGTATGCCTATTATGATTCGAAATATTACGTTATCAATATTTTCGTCTTGGTTTTTTTTTTTTGGTTTTTAAGATGTTATTTCTCAGAATAGGTTTTATTTATTCTTTTTTCTTCTCATACTTTATGAAGGCGGAGCTGCTAGAATCTGATGAACGTGCAGGTCGACGTTATCTTCATCAAATTGAAGAACTTCGCGATCAGCTTGAACGAGAGAAAGCAACAGCTTGTAACAGAGAACGTGATCTAGCACAAACCAGGTAGCATTACTTATGATTTACACTATCGCATATTTTAACTAAATTTAAACAGTATAAGTTGATAGGGTAGTTAGTTAGTTGGTTGGTTGATCGGTCAGTTATTTTTTAAATCTTAGTAAGTCCTTTGCAGCATGGTGAATAAGCTTTTTTAAAGGTTTCAGAAGCAAATGGAAGAGGAGGAACAGGCGTTCCAGCAACAAAGACGACGTCTTTATGCCGAAATTCAGGAAGAGAAAGAGAGACTAGCAACTCAAGCACAAAAACAGAGGAACGAGCTGGATGAACTGAAAGGAAAACTCGAGGTTTGCTTTAGATGTTTCTTCTCCTTCTCTTTTTTTACCTCTTTTCCTTCTCTTTTTTATTTCACCTTCTCCTTTTTCTCCTCCTTCTCATTCTTCTCCTCCTTCTTTTTCTCCTCCTTCCCCTTCTTCTTTTGCTTCTCCTTCTTCTTCTTCTCCTCCTTCTTTTTCTCCTCCTTCCCCTTCTTCTTTTGCTTCTCCTTCTTCTTCTTCTCCTCCTTCTTTTTCTCCTCCTTCCCCTTCTTCTTTTGCTTCTCCTTCTTCTTCTCCTTCTTCTTTTTCTCCTCCTTCTTCTTCTCCCTCTTCTCCTTCTCCTTTTTCTCCTTCTTCTCTTTCTCCTTCTCCTTTTTCTCCTTCTTCTCCTTCTCCTTTTTCTCCTTCTCCTTCTCCTCCTTCTCCTTCTCCTTATTTTTCTCCTTCTTCTTCTTCTCCTTCTTCTTCTTCTTTTTCTCCTTCTCCTTCTCCCTCTTTTTCTCCCTTTCTTCTCATTCTGCTTCTTCTTCTCCTTCTTCTCTTTTTCCTTGTTCTCCTTCTCTTTCTTTTTCTCCTCATATATATTTTTTTCATTCAATCATATCCAGGAAACTCACAAAACAACAATGGAAAGTGTGGAAAATTCAAGTAAACGAAATCTTGATGACCTCGAACAGAAACACCAGGTACATGTACATAAAAGACCTTTTTTATACCATACAAAACAGACAAGTTCATGAGCGTTAAACTTCGATAATTCAGGGCTCCTACATTTATAACCTGACTAGAATAAATAAAGGTGTCTATTTAAAATATCAGTGCCCAGCACAAAACATGAATAAAAACCATCCAACACAGGATAAAAATAACATAATATTTAATAAAATCCAACGTTTCGTTGTTTACTCGAACAACATCTTCAGAAATATGAGTTACATGATACACTAGTTGAATTAGACTTGCTCCAAGTCCGCTTCTTAGCGCTAGGTTTTGCGAGCGAGCGGAAAGGCGGGAGAGCGGAAAGGCGGGAGAGCGGAAAAGCGGGAGGAAAGAGGCGGACTTGTTTCACTTGCAGGTTTTTGAATCAAAACAAATATTCTGGCGGAAAATCGCTGAAATGTACATCACCCTGTTTTGACGTATTTCGGGTTGTCGTACATGCAATGGAAAGTGGTTCTACCCCTACTAAAACGTTTTCAAGAGTCCGTTTAACTCCAACTTCCAAAGATAGCACTTGCATAGCAATTTAAGCCAATTTATATGTGCTAATATATAAATTAAAGTTAATGAGACAACGTTCACTACAAGCTGTGCCAAAACCTTGAACAGGAAGGTTGGCAAAGGTGTTACTCCCACCTATCAACAACCGATATATATGCCAGATAGTTCTAAAGGTCGTTTTCTTCCAGCTTGCCAGTGCACGTGAAAAACAAGTGATACAGCACTTGCTAACCAATTAGAACATTACTTCTCTCTTCGGCGGGAAAACTAACCAATTACAATTCGCGCAAGTGTCACATATAAGCTCAAACGCGCCAAAATGAATCACTTTATCCAAGAGCTCTACATTGAAAGCTACTTGTAAGCTATACACAGGAATTTTTTCCCACCCACCCACCGCTTCAAAGTTGCACTTACGCAAATATTTTCGAAACGAAAAATATTGGTATATACGTGGAAAGTAATCTGCCAATATCATTTCATAGCAGATCTTTAGCCTAGTTTCCTTTATGTTGTGTTGAACAATGGACACCGGGAAGCACGTGGTAATGTTTCTCCACGAACAAACAGATAATTTGAAGAACTTGCAACTATTTTTGTAAATAATTCATTGGTGTAATATATTCTTGATATGGTTTTATGTTCCTGCTGTAAAAAATAAAGTTCTGGTTTGGGGATGAAGTGCTCCCAATGGTCACCTTCAAGCCCATAGACTCAGGTTATTTTATGTAAATATAATGATCAGTCGAATCGTAAGAACTGTCCAAGGGGATTATGACCCTTTGGTTCAGGTCGATGTCTTAGGGGGTCGCTACCCCTTTGGCAGGATATGTCCTACTCGGGGATTATTACCCCTAGGGCATTAGCAGAGTCCTAATGGGGATTATATACCCCAGGACAACGATCTAAGGCCATGCAATAATGAGTCGTTGGGATGATGTTTGACCACAATTTTAGACAATCGGAGTACTTCACCCCAAACCCCTTCTCCCACAAAACTTTGTGTGTGTGTGCCATTAATATTTGCTTGATTGTTCGGCCTTTCCTTTTAAAGAACCGCTTGAATCATTAAGCCTGAATATAATTACTTCCCGAATTACGTCACCGGTCGAAAAATTCACCGGTGAATTTTGGCGCGCTGCAGGTGGGAAAAGTCCTTTTCAACGGGGAACCAAAAGGTCACAAATGTCGAAAGTTCAAAAATGTTTGAAAAGGACTTCATTTCTCAGTTTGAACATCTTGCTGTGACCTGTCAATTCCTAAAAGCATGTTTAGACATATACGAACTCTTTGTACTTTCTTTTATTATTCGTAAAAAGTTACACGTGGAGAAAAAATTATTTGAAAAGGAATAAACCTGGACAATTAGATGTGTGAAGTGGATAAGTTTTGGTTCGCGTTGTAAATGCCCTTACAGTTTGACCGTTCATATTTTATAAATATATATATATATATATATATATATATATATATATATATATATATATATATATATATGTATATGTATATATATATATATATATATATATTAGATTATGAGCTCGAAATTTCTATGAGTGAATAGCTCGAAAGCATAACCATTGTTTCTGTGCGAAAACCAAGGCAAAACAATCTGTCACTCCTCGTGTCCTCCATGTTGTTTTACTTTATGGCCGCGCGAGTGCTGGTAGTCAATTTGCTACTCGCTATCTATCGACGAATAGATATCGAGTAGAGTAGCCAATCAGATTGCAGCATTTGCAATAGAATACTAGTAAGTTTCTACTAAATATATATATATATATATATATATATATATATATATATATATATATATATATATATATACTGTATATATTATTTTGTTGTAGTTGGAAATGAAAGAATTGAAAGAACGCTTAGAGATTGAAAAACAGCAATGGATTGAAAATTACATGAAGAAACAAGTAAGAAAGGAACAATTCATTACGGGTGTGTTTGATAATGTTTTAGTTTATGACTGTCCTTGTCTTTCTAGGATTCCATACTGTTGCAAAAAGAACGAGAATTGAAAGAAGGTGTTCGAGAATCGAGAGATAAGGTTTGTTTTGTGATAAATAATTTGAAGATTGTGTTTAGGTACCTTAGCGGGGCTTTGAGAATAAGGTTAAGAATGCGCACTACTCATTGTATAGCCTGATCTCAAAAATCATTAATAATTCATGAGGAAAACACAAACGAAAGCAGTACCATATCCGTGGTTTTATATCTGATAAAAAAATCCTCCTGGTTTACATATTTTAGCTTTGATTTTCTCGGCTGAGACAACGTTATTTTTCAACATTACTACGCCAATGAACTTACCAAATGATTCGTTTTTGAAGCTATTTAAAACATTTGCAGTACGTGTTATATCAGATGAAAACATTCTGTTACCACCTCGTGTTTTAAATCTAATAAAACGCTCTACTGCTCATGTTTTAAATATTACTTAAACAACGGTATTTTTTTTTCAAGGAAATTGAGTTGGTAATACGAAGGCTAGAAGATGAAACAGCTCTTGCCAGAGACGAATGCGAGCGTGCTGCGGAGAATCGAATTAAGTAAGAATTTTGAGAAAAAACTATTTAATTATTGTACTACTTATCTATTTAATTAACAATGAAAGGAGAATCTCTCATATATAATTTTGCTAAATATTTTTAGGAGAGTCCGAGATAAATATGAATCTGAAATCAAAGAATTGGAAAAATCAGAGAAATCGATGCATGAGAAATACACAGCTACGAAGGTAACGTCGTCGCAACGGATGAACCAGGCGCAAATCTAATTCTAGTGAGAAATATTATTGCCCAGAATACTGCTTTTAAAAAACCAGAACACAAAATAATTTTGAAAATATTTACTATCATCAGAGTGATAAATATACATACATGAATTTACGTATGATGCATAGACATGTATACATACATGCTATTTAAGTCACCTTCATGTATGTCTATTTATCACTCTGATGATGTTACGTGTAGTAACGAAACGTTAGTAAATATTTTCAAAATAATTTTGTATTATGGTTTTGCTTAAAGCAGTATGCTGGGTAATAATACTTCTCATTAGAAGGTAAAGTCATCTGATCCCATCTCATTTCATCTCCTCTCATCCCATCTTTAATCTCTCGTCTCGTCTCATCTTGTCTTATCCCATCCCATCTCATCCCATATTATTTCATCTCATTTCATCTCCTCCCATCCCATCTTTAATCTCTCGTCTCAACTCATCTTGTCTTATCTCGTCTTATCCCATCTCATCTCATCTCATCTCATCTCATCGCATCTTATTTCATCTCATTTCATCTCCTCTCGTCCCATCTTATTTCATCTCATCTCATCCCATCTTATTTCATCTCATTTCATCTCCTCTCATCCCATCTTTCATATCTCATCTCGTCTCATCTTGTCTTATCCCATCTCATCCCATCTCATCTCATTTCATCTCATTTCATTTCGTCTCATCTCATCCCATCTTTCATCTCACCCCATCCCATCTCATCTCATTGCATTTCATTTCATTTCGTCTCATCTCATCCCCATCTTCACCTCTCATCCCATTTCATTTCGTCTTATCCCAATTTCGAACACTTCTTCCGGTATGATTTCTCTAAGGTCAAGGATCTCTCATATCTCATCCCATCTCATTTCATTTCATCTGATCCCATCCCATCTTTCATCTCTCATCTCACCCCAGCCCATCTCATTTCATTTCATCTCATCTCATCCCACCCATCTCATTTCATCTCACCCCATCTCATTTCATCTCATTTCATTTCATCTCATTTTATTTCGTCTCATCCCATCCCATCTTTCATCTGTCATCTCATCCCACCCATCTCATTTCATCTCACCTCATTTCATCCCATCTCATTTTATTTCGTCTCATCCCATCCCATCTTTCATCTCTCAACTCATCTTATCTCATCCCACCGTTGATGTCTCATCTCATTTCATTTCATTTCATTCCATCTCATTTTTGTTAATTTCGTTTTATTATATTTTAGGAACAAAGTAACGAACTAGAAGAGGAGGTGTCAAGGTTGAGAGTTGGCATAAAAAACGAAGAAAGGAAATTGGAAGATTTAAAAAAATTGACAGAGCAGTTGCAAAACGAACGAGGTCGAGTGGTTGACATTATCAGACAAGAATTTGCTGACAGGTGGGTGATTGTTACTTTCACTACGAGGTTATGTTTTCACTGACTTGATCATTGAGAATTGGATGAGAATTTCATGAAAATCTGTCCACAAGATTCGTGATGAAAAAACAGATGAAGACAATTTTAATTTTATGATTCAGGTTGGTTACGACGGACGAAGATAATAAAAGGTTAAAGATAGAAATGAGTGAATTGCGAGCGAAACATCGCTTAGAGGTCGAAAGAATAACCAATTTAAAAGAAGAAGAAATGGATGAGGTGCACAAAAGGTTAGTGAATCGAAGAAAAGAAGGGGAGGTAGGTAGGTAGGGGGGGGGGGGGGTTGGTTGGTGGTGGATGGATGGATGGATGGATGGATGGATGGATGGATGGATGGATGGATGGATGGATGGATGGATGGATGGATGGGTGGGTGGGTGGGTAGTTAGGTGGGTGGGTGGGTGGGAGGGTGGGAGGGTGGGTGGGTGGGCGGTCGAACGAACGAACGAACGAATGAATGAGTGAACGAACGAATGAACGAGTGAATGGGATTCACTGTACATTTCTAAATTAATAAGTTTTTGTCTTGTTTGGTTCTAGGGTCAAGCAAGCCATATCGAAAAAAGAAGGAACTTTGAACACTTTGAGACAGCAAAAAGAAGTGAGTAAACTTGTATTGATTCATAAATGTGATAATTGAGTTATACTCTTGAATTCTAATTGTTTTTTC
This sequence comes from Corallium rubrum, assembly GCA_964035015.1. Classification (NCBI taxonomy): domain Eukaryota; kingdom Metazoa; phylum Cnidaria; class Anthozoa; order Scleralcyonacea; family Coralliidae; genus Corallium; species Corallium rubrum. The sequence continues at coordinate 3,743,415 of OZ036011.1, forward strand.
TTTTTACAGTCTGCCGAGAAGAGAGCAGATCACTTGGAATTTCTTTTACAAGAACAGAGAAAAAAGCTTCTTTCTTAAGAGTGACGTTAGAAAAGACTTGATTTATAATCGTGGTATTACCAAGAGGGTAACTAAAATAGATATGTAAATATGTGGAAAAATAGCATAGTTGCGAACCAAGTTATACTTGTTTTTTTGTTGTTGCTTTTTGTCAGAGAAATCGGGGGTGATATGTATTAGCGCAGCTCTACTGCAGCCTACCTACCGCAGTTTTAGCGCAGCTCTATCGCAGTTCTAGCGCAGGCTATTGCAGCTTCACTGCATTTTTACCACAATCCACTGCAGCTTTACCCCAACAGCTCTACCGCAGTTTTAACTCAGTTCTACCGCAGCTCAACGCAGTTTCATCGCAGTTTAATGCAGTTTGCCGCAGTTTCAAAGACTTTGAGAAAGCACGATGAATACTGTACTTCCTTAGCGTCCTATAGATCGTTTTCACTCACATGATCGGTGGCCCCATTGGGGCGGGGAAACAATACGAAATATTTGAATAAGAATAGTGCTAAATCCCCATGAGTGAGTGAGTGAGTGAGTGAGTGAGTGAGTGAGTGAGTGAGTGAGTGAGTGAGTGAGTGAGTGAGTGAGTGAGTGAGTGAGTGAGTGAGTGAGTGAGTGAGTGAGTGAGTGAGTGAGTGAGTGAGTGAGTGAGTGAGTGAGTGAGTGAGTGAGTGAGTGAGTGAGTGAGTGAGTGAGTGAGTGACAATTCTTTTATTATCGAGGGAATCGAAACATTCGAGAACAATAAAAACCACTTGGCCTTCGGCCGCGTGCTTCATCATGTTTCCTCGTGTTTGGATGCCCTGGCGTAGCACTATAACTCGTTATTGATATATAAATACATAAAGCACCTTGATGAATTTCATTCCAATGGAATAAGGATAGATGCAGACTATGCAGTAAAACTGGAAAGATGTTCAAAAACATATGGTTTTTGGGCAGACGGTATTTCCCGTTGTCCGCCTACCGCCCGCGCCCGAACCCCCAGCTAATACCGCCAGTTACGCAGGCTAGACTTCGTCTCGTGTTGTACTTTTTGTTCTTTACACGCTGTGACGTCATCTGTCATCTATTACTGTACACATATACGAAAAATGTAATCCACTTGTCAAATAAAATATTTTCGTAAAAGACTGGACCTAATTCAAGCCAAAATAGTATACTACACCTAAAGTGTTTATGCAAATTCAGTTCGAAGTAAATCTCTTACTTGAAAGAATTATAAAAATTATAAAGCTTCTTGAGAGTAAGGGGGCAATTACAGTACATGGACCGGGCGCTTTTATATATAAAACGCATGTTTTTTAACATTTCGATTACATGGCAAGCGGGCTAGCCATCAACTGGGATGAAAATGTCCATGTAATGGTTTTCATCCCAGCAAATCGGGCTGAAAAACTGTTGAACTCGCTTCGATACGCGTGGTTTATTTGAATGTGTGAATAAAAGTTCTGAAAGGAACTGGAATAGAACTTCAAAACATTGTTGGTGTGTTTCGATCATAACGATAAATTAGTCTTCGTGAAGACGCTTTCGTGGGTAGCTAAGACTATAACAATCATTTTTATTAACGATGGGCTTATAAAATAAAAAAGAGACTAATTAGTGTAAAACTGAAGTAAAACTAACTTAACTTTTCCCTTATTAACTTTATAATTGCGAATTTCAGCCTGAAATCATCCACGTCAATTCAAAACTCATTCCGGCTATACCATGCAGGCTAGCCCGCTCCATGTAATCGTTTCGTGAATTCAGCCCTGTCATATAATCACCCACTAAAATTTGTTTAATATCTAAATGATCCCCACTGCATGACTTATACTATCGTAAACTAGTATTTATATCGAAACGTAAACTAGTATTTATATATAAGTAATACCATGATCGCCTCGGATTCTTTTGTTCTCCGAGGGAATGTAAACCTCGTATTTCCCTCATTGCTCATGCAAGAGGGAAATTTTTCCTTCGTCGTCTAATTTCCCCGAGGGAAAATTAGAAGACAAACAAATCATTTGTCTTCTTCTAAATTTCCCGCTTGCATATATTTTCCCGCATCAACATGCACGGGAAAATTAGATGCAACTTCCCTGATCAACAGTGTAAATTTCCTGTCGGTATGATTCTCAAAGTTTTCCTCGGGGATCATAATATTACAAACTAATACCATGACTTTTTGGGAAATTAGCGATTAAATTTCCCCTTTGCCTCGGGAAGATTTGTAAAAATCGCAAACCTTCCCTCGGCTGCGTGAAATTTAATCGCTAACTTCCCTCAATTCATGTTATTACTTGTAAATACACTATAGCCTGCGTTATAGGAGTCACGATTTAGGGACATTTACTGTTTTTAGAGGATATTGTCTATTGTATTCCGTTTTAATGTTTCTATTGTATTCTATTGTGTTGCCTCGTTCTTTGAGAACCACTGCAGGTATTGTCTACCCCTAAATCATGACCGGTTTGTCTGTGTAGGCATACACACACATTTTTTTATTATTTATACAATATTTTGATTAAGACGATTGCTCCAAAAGCTATATAGCTTATCGAGGGCTTTCGCCATTTAACAATTTTTTTGACAAAAAGAGCAAGCGAACAAGATGAGAACAAAGCGCAAAGATGGACCAATGCAATTAATTAGTAGAATGATGCGAATCAATTATAAAATTTTGGACACTTAATACAAACTCAAATGGCAAACCATTTAGGAGTAAATAAAGACGAGTCCGTTTCGAAGCATTAGACCATCTTGCACCAATTAAATGAGCAGCAGAGGCAATACACACACACATGCATGCACACTAGTTTCACCATTTCGTTACATAACCATGCATACTGGCTTTTGAGTAAGTCATTACGCAGTGTGACGTCAAGTGAAGACATTTACATCTCAAACAAATCGTAATATTTCAATACATATATACCGAAGAGCTGTAAACGCCAATCTTTATAATTTCTAGTCTTTATAATTAATAGTCCTTTCAAGTGCGAGAGTATATTTCAAACTGAATTTTTCACTGCATAAACAAAACTGATCTATTAAATATACAGTAAAACAATAATTGAAATATTTGACAACAATTAACTTATTTTAATATAAATAAATTTTGTGGAAACACCACGTAAAATATTTCTTTGCTAAGCTTTTGCTCCGATGAAGGCCTGAGTCAACAGGCCGAAAGCTTAGCAAAGAAATATTTTACGTGGTGTTTCCACAACATTTATTTATATTACATTATCGCCATGAAAACTTTCAGAGAATTAATTAACTTATTTTGTTCTTTGGAGTGTCGTATAATGAAGGAACATCTTAACCAAGGAATGAAAGACCATTTAGAGTTATCAACTATAGAAATAACAAAATTGAAGAACTTACATGATCAGGTATATCAAGAAAAATTGCTCAGTTACCATACACAGATTTTTATTTCCAGTTTTTAACCAAAATGTTGTTGAAAGTAATTACACAACATTTGAGGTTTATCAAATGTTATTTTAACAATGTTCTTTAGCTACTTTGCTATTCTTTAGCTAATTGTTCAGTCATCAATGTTGGCCTAACAAATCTCTCCTCCGCAGAGGCTTCTATTCGCCGGCGCGCGGGCAATCGTAAAGCACGCGGAGAATTCCCTCTTCCCATCATTCCTCGCGCGTCTTCTCCGCCTCCGAGCCTCTGCCTTGGAGAGAAGGCCTAACAATGTTGTTCAACCATGATAGCCACTTATTACAGAACCATCCACAGAGAAACATGAGAAAATTTTTCATGATTTCTTACACTGCTAAAGTCAACCGAAAAATTTCTACCTGTTGAGCTACTGGTATCTCGAAGGTGCGAGTTCAAATCCCGCTCGAGTCAGCCGAAATTTGTCGGTTGACTCAGGGCGTCTATAAGATAGGGCGGGGAAACGAGCCGTGTGCCCTGAAGTATGTGTGATGCGCGGGACTCCCCGAATATTCGAACACATTGAGGAGATTATTTACCAACCTCGTACCCAGGGGGAGCGGAGATAAGACCCTGGGTACGAGGTTGATTATTTACTTGCCCCAGTCCTCGCACGTCTTTAGCAATGTCTGCCAAATATATTTTTTCCCTTTGCGACGTGTTTGTTCGCATGCAGCAAAAAAAGCTCAAAAAATTAAGTAACAATATTTATACCAAAGATAGATCTATTAATGGAGTAACCGTCCTTGGATTTGCTAAGTTCTGGTGCCAGGGCAAGTTATTAAATATTTTACAAAACGAGTGCGAGTTGGAACTGCGGAAGCCGCCATGATGAACGAAACGAAAGTTTGCTAGAAGAGAATTCACAT